>JASCZW010017329.1:0-17210 GCA_034211315.2 Aedes japonicus | reverse complement strand
AAAGAAATTCCAAAATTTTAGTTGCCACCCGTTAGAACATTTTTTCTCAAATTTTGTCAATTTTGAAGTCCAAAAAACACAATTTCTCCGACCAATGTATTCTACGTTGAAATTCTTTGTGTAATGATAGATTTCCATTGGTATTATTAAAAATTTGGCTACCAGCGCTGTCTCAGAGAATCTTGGGAGGTCGGAATTGGCCACAGGGTCAGGATTGGACCAGGCTCCGCTATATTGAGGAATTGGAGCTCAAATCTCAAAGCTTTAGACTACAAGCAAGGGTTTTTCCCAGATTACCTTCAATTGAAACTCAGCATTTAATTTGATTATTTAATTATTTTTATTTTTCATAATTCATCAAAAAAAAATTACAAAGCAAAATTCTTACAATTTAACGCACTTTTTTTCATCTGAAAACGAAAACCGTTTCACGATAATGTAACTTTCGATTTGTGGCTTAAAGTAATGAAACGATTGTGTCCCAGAGATTTGTTTTACAGGAGAACAACGGTTCTTTATTTTCTTTTCCATTGCATTGTAATATTTTTCCGAGAAAAACAAGTAATATATTTTGGAATCTACTTTGGATACAGCCCAAGAGTAAAGATCGTATGCTGTTGTAATATGATGGCCTTGTAAACTTGCTTCTGAAGCTTTTCGCTTTAGAACGCCTCTGAAAGCGTCACAAGGCCCTTTTCCATGGCAAGTGGCAAAAAAGTTCCACTCTGCATTAAGACCGAAGTCCTTGTACATGTGGCACAAATTGAAAGCAGTCATCTTATTTCTGTATTGACTGCCTTCATAAGAAACAAATAGATGTTTTTCAGGTGAGGTAGCTTTTTTTTAATGAAATTCACACAATTTGTTACAAACAGCCGAACGGCAACATGGTTATGTTTAGTAAATTCTGCGATTGCTATGATGCTTGTAAACTTTAAATTTTGTGCTTCATCCTTATAATATATGGCAAAAGGATGGATTGTGCATTGAGTGTTTGCCCAACGAAAACCTTGTATAGCGTCCTGAATAACAAAAGAGTAATTTTCAGAGAAGTCAGCAATTATAATGCTGTCAGTTGCTTCCAAATCAATTTTAAGTTGTTTCAAGTAGTCACCTTGTTGCTCTGCAATGAAATTATGCGGAGATAAGTCGCTTGATTTTTCTAAAAATGTTTCCACAAACTCTTCTGCTATGCTATCCATTCGCATTGAATTTAGATGACAACGATTGTTTGCTTCCATTGCTTAAATTCTAAGGAATCGATATTTTCAAGAAAATTCATCAGGTCATTCTCCAGTGTCTGCGTACCCAGGCAATGATCACAGGCTTTCAACCAACATTTCTCTGTAGGATTTTCACGTAGTATTTTAAAAAACAAGTCATGATACGTTTTTAAATGGTTAGGAATATGTTTCTTATCCTTAAGGGTTTTAAATTTTAATTTAACATTCTGATGATAAATGCATACGCAGACAGTATGCGTTCCACTTGAACCAGCCAGAATACAATTTTTTGGGCGGCTGCTGGAAAACATTGAAAATCCAATGTTAAAAGTAGGATATTGCTCTTTGAAAATCAAATAAATTTCACGAAGGTTACATATAAGTAACCTGCGCTGAACATGCACTTTTTCTTCTGCCATATTTTCAATAACGAAATCCCTTTTCCCAGGACGTGCTCTGCTTATCTCGTCACTATTATAAAAGTCCCTAACTACAGTTAGAGTATCATCGCTCAAAGATAACATATTTACTCTGGTCTCCGGTGTGCTCATAAAAACTTTTTCAATCTGTAATTCCTTTGCACGTTGAGCAGTTCGTTGCGAAACACCGAATTCTTGCATAATTTTGTATGCAGTCCAGGATTTGGGGAGAGAAGTTAGAATCCTATATCGATCGTTTCTGTCAGATGTTTCATCAAATTTTGCCTTCATCTGTTGAAGAATTTCCTGTTTGTCTCCGGGTTTCTGGGCAGCAGCGCTATTAATTGATTCAGCACTCGTTGATTCCAAAGAAAACAATAATTCTGAAAACAAGATGGAAAAATATCACAATTAGTTAGGAACATTTTTATTTGTATAATGTAATACAGATTGTATTCGATTATTTGAAGTATGATAGGCAACTGCTCTACAAATTGAGCTATCAGGTCGGATTAGGTAAGATTATACGGAACTGATATTTTTTAAAATTTTCTGAATTATCGAGTACAACTTGTATAACGTAACAAATCATGACGTCTGAATAAACAAAAAGAAGAGATTATTCTACTTACCAACACTAGGAACAGCGTCAATTTCCGATGATCTAGAGGCATTGGGATCGATTATTTCGAAACCACCATTATTGATGTTTGCTGGTGCGGCGAAATTGTTCACTCTAGATGGTCCGGCCACGGCAAAATTAGTGGTGGCTGATGGTCCGGCAACAGCGAGATCATCAAGTTTGGATGGTTCAGAAACAGTGAGTTCTTGATTTCCACATTCTAGATTAACTGCACTTGGAGTTGCTGGCTCGTTTTCTTTCTTGATAAAGCGATAAAGTCTGCAATAGCAGGTATAACAAAAGTAGGAATAGCTTTTATCCAATTTTATTCTCCTTTCCGCTGCATAACCATATAGTTTAGGAGTAACTTTCTTGTAACTATTACTCCAAACATGGCAATTTGAGCATTCGTGCTTCATTTTATTAAACGTTTAAAATTAACACTTCATTTGATCACTTTTTGAAAATAAAAAATAAAACATTGAAACACTTTTCTCAAATGTTTGCTAGTACACGCGAGCAAATTTCTTTTAATTCTACTGGAAGCTTACTTACAGACTTCGAGTGCTCGACTTGAAGGGAACATCACAGTAGGTCTAGTATTTATAGTAGGTTTGTTGGTACCGCAGTATGTGAGGTAGGGGAGGTACTTGAGTGTGTTTATGTGTTTGTTTGTTACCTCAAATGTTGTTTGATACCAACAAGGTTATTCATTATTACTTCGTTTGAAGGTAGTCAAATTGGTGTTGTGTTGTTTAGTTAGTTGTTTTTGTGATACAGGTATAAATTTAAACAGCCACGAATATCCGTTTCCTTGACCCTTGCTAAGCAAGTTTTTGGGATTTTGTTTGTGGATTGCTATGCTTTCCGCTACATTTAGTTTCGTTGAATATATGTTCAGCTACTTTTGATTTAAAATAAAATAACTACAATGAAATAATTCCCGCAGTTATTTTGAATTGATGGAAAATGATGCTCATTCCATGAGTGTTTAGGAAAAAAACTTGAAATTTTCAAAAAAATTAACTCAAAAACGGCTCGATGAACATTTGAGATTTTTTGATATGTTATGTAAAAATGTTTGAATTTTGATAAAACAATATAAAAATAAATAGTCGTTGTGGTCTAACATTTTGAAAATCAGAAAAACAAAAACTTTGACCATTCTAGCAAATTTAGGTACATTAATTATTTTAATCAATATTTTTAATAAAAACTTAAAGTAATGAGCTTTCTATTCATAGAAAAACATTGCAAATCGACTCAGTGTTTCAGAAGTTATGATTTTTTTTAAATAAAAAATTTCGAAAAATGTTGATTTTTCTGGTAACCCTATATCGAACATGGTCATCCTGATAAAAAAATAAAAAAAATATGGGTCTTATTATTTTTGATGAAGAATATACCAAGTGATTTTGAGCAAAATCGGACAACTTTTTTTTTTCAACTCTATTCTTTTCCCGTGGAATCGCTATATATACACAAATACACACAGATGTGCTCAGTTTTTCGAGCTGCGGCGAATGGTATATGACACTCGGCCCTCTGGGTCTCGGATAAAAAGTCGAGTTTTCAAGCGATCGTAATACCCTTCTATTTGTGTTAGGAGGGTAAAAGGGAAGTTATCTCCATGATGGATTATACAATCATAATGAAATTTTGACCAGTTATTTGAAGATTTTATAAATTTAGTTTGGCGTTAACAAAGCTTAAATCGGTACACAAATAGCTCAGTATGTAATCGGAGACTAAAGTGTTTGATTACTATTATAATAGGACGTCAAGTACTGTATCGTTCATATCTTCGTAACGAAATGTCCGAATGGAAAAAAATCTATAGTTCTATGAGAATATTGTAGCTTTCATTTGTCGTCAACAGGACTGAAATCGGTTCACAAATGGCTGAGAAACCGATGTGACATTATTTGTAACGCACACACACACACACACACACACACACACACACACACACACACACACACACACACACACACACACACACACACACACACACACACACACACACACACACACACACACACAGATATGTGCTCAGTTCGTCGAACTGAGTCTAATGGTATATGACACTCGGCCCTCTGGGCCTCGGATAAAAAGTCGAGTTTTCAAGCGATCTTAATACCCTTCTATTGGTGTAAGAAGGGTGAAAAACAGCAACAATCGTATCTTTACCCTCTTTATTTTATTTCCATCTTGCTAACACTAAATTTAATGCTGTTTCACAAGAATGACTTTCGCGATATCCTGATTGTTCCGGCGCAATCAAATTAGTACTATTTAAATGCCTTAACAGCTGACCTTTTTCATCAAGTTATAAAAAAAATCTTAAGTGTGCACCATGTTAATAGGGCGAAACTCATCGGCTTCAATCGTTCCAGCAACTTTTTGAATGGGAATAACTAAGGATTTTTTCCAAACTTGTGGCACATGCTGCGCAGTTTGCTGCGATTGATTAATTAGGTCCAGCAGGTTGTTTCCGATGACATTAAAGCAATCTTGTACTACTCTTGCATTTATGTTTCCAGCCGTTTTGCTCAAAGAAAAGCAAATAGATTTTAAATCCTCTAACGTTATTGGGTGAAAACATTCAAAACTACAGTTAATATTAATTGGCTGTTTTATTTCGACTGGCTCATCTACTATTTCAATGGATTGATTGATTGACAAAATACTATCGACGACAACTTCCTTGACCTGAGCAAAAGTTTTTGTAACTTACAGGCTGCCGTTTAGATAAACTACAATTACAATTAAAAATCTACATGCAATGATGTCCTCTGACTATTCCAATGTGCCATTGAAGGTTATGGATCGTAGTTTGCAATTACTAGGGTTTAACTGAGATTTCAAAATTTTCCATAACTCTTTGCTGTTGTTTTGATGCAAATCAATTTTCCTTTGAATATATTCATTACGAGTTTGTTTAACGGATTGCAATTATTTATTACGCGCATCTTTGTACCTATTCAAAAAGATTTTTCGATTAGTTCTACGCCATTTCTTGGCTGCTTGTCTCTTGTACGTTTAAGACGCAAAAGATCCAAATTGTACCAGCTGTTCGAGTTCTTTACTAAAACAAATTTATTTTTGACTAGCACATAATTTTAAGACGTCTGTCAAAACAGCTGATTTCTGAATCAAAATTACAGTACACATGGTCAATCATAGTTTAACTGAGTCTGGAAATACGCGTACATTCATTAACCAATTGTTTTAAATTAAAGAAATCTGCTAATCGTTTCAAATGCTTTGAATTATTAATGTCACAATAATTTATATTGAAATCACCTGCAAGCACGTTCAGTTCACTAGAATCTACAAAAATCTCATACCAGTTTTCCAGTGTGTCTAGAACGTGATAAACAAGAAGCCATTTTATATCCCGGAATACTATATTTATCAAATGCTTGCATGTCAACTATATGCATTCTGATAAAAAGACTAAATATGGACATTTTTCCTCAACAATCTCGAATTCTACGTAGTTTGTACACAACCCGGCAATATTGAAGTACAAAATAAACTCACATTACTACTGGAACTTGGTTGCTATTCATTGAAATGCAGGCTGCTTTTTTTCGTTCATATAATCGCTTAAAAATTTCACATTCATAACTAAACGCGCCGTGGTTTACGTCCAAGTTTACGTTCGTTATTCGTGTTTTTACGAATTGATACATTTCAAAACACTTGATGTGCATTCAGATGTCGTGTGACTTCCACTACACTTTGAGCATGCTACATTATTTTTACAATCCATGCTCATGTGTCCAAATTCTCCACATTTGAAAGATCTTAAAACTTGAATTTCAGGGACAACACGACACCAATCAAATAGAATATTAACGTGTTTCGCGGTCAATAAACAACTAGAGATGTTTTGATCAACATCAATTACCGTATTAAACTTGTTGTACTTGAAGCGTAGATGTTCATACGTTCTTATTATTTTAACTTCATAATTCGCGATGTCTTCATTTTGATCATTTAAAATCCGAATGAAATCATCGGAGGAAAACTTCTCACTCATGCCCATCACTTTAAGTCTTGGCACCGATGAAGGAACAACAGCGTTATAATTTTCACCCAAATCGCTTATAATGCCATCTTTCACAACATAAACGTTGTATCCTATTGCACACTCAGCAATAAGGGAACGTCCATTAATTACGTCACACAAAAATGACTTTTTATAACAAATTCTTTACATTTGCAAGATTCAATTTGTTCGCAGTCATAATCAACACTAACTGCTATAAAAACATCTCCACCACATTTTTCGTTAGATAAAAATTTATAATGATCATCCCTAAAAACATTGAAACGATCACCGAAAACTTCTTCATTGTTACCGCTAGCGTCTCAACACATTTCTGTTCCCAAAACCACAGGATAGCTACATGCAGCCACTTGCTTATAAATTTCATTAACTTTGATGGCACTTTTCATCCTGTTAAAGCTCTGGCAATACACAAGTAATTCTTTACTTTTAACGTTCTTATCATGCTGCCATGTATGTGACCGATCTGAACAATTTAAACTAATTACCTCTGCTTCCCCATGTTGAGAGCTCGTCAAATCCATAAAATCGTCGGATACTTCCTCTGCAGAGAGTGTTAATTTGGAAGAAAAAACGAATGTCTATGTGCACACGCTTCGCACGATGTTAAAGAGTTTCCTGGAGGCGGTGGAGTAAATGGTCTGGGATGCGTTTGCGGTAGCTGATAATCAACCGGGTAAGGGTTAAATGTCTCGCCACGTCAAAACCCGATCCAACACGGGGTTTCAACCGAAGGGGGCCTGAAAAATGTCACATTTGCTGCTGGAAATAGATCCACCGACAAACTAACATGAAACTAAATCTTCACTTTTAATCAAGAACCCATAACGACCGATTCAAATGTGCAGCGATCCCTTCTGTCAAAACCTATAGAATCATTTTATCTAGATAAATTTAATTTGTTTAGAATTGCTCAGACTTGAACCTTCTTATCAACTTCCCAAGCGTGTTCGTGGCTTCAATAAACGTTCTCAGCAAACACGAAGATAGATGTAATATGAATTGAACAGAAATATTAATGAAGTTAGCAGAAGCAGATAATTTCTCATCTCCATGCGAAGCGCTAGGAGCGGACAGTAATTTTTATTGCTAGAACAAATAGACATCAAGAGAAAGTGTATTGATAGATCCGTATAGAGTAACGGCAGGCTTTGAAAATTGAAAGAATATAAGATTGAAAACGAGCGGAGGGCATTTGAACGGTAGTATACGATCAGGCACATAACCCTTTGTCATACTACCCCATGCAGGATAGGCAAGGGGGGAAATCCCCTTGACTGACAAATGCATAAGAGCCCGAACGGATGCTACCTATTCCTTGATTCTAGTTCTAGCGATTTGTCCGTCTCCTAATACTGCCTAACACGGGTGAGAAACTATCTCCCGCTGTTGGGTTTTATTTTTAGCATGCACCGCCTATTTCACACATTTGCTCTTCTCGTCATCTATAACTTATAGATCTCGGAGAGAACGACGGTGAGTGGTGCATATACTCATCCCCACCAGTATGAATTAATGGATTCCCCCATTATGGGCTTGCTACACTTTTGATTGTTAGATTTTGTATTCTCCCCAGCGCGGAAGTAACGATCAGGGGGTAAGTCACTCGACCACTTTGTGTTACCACCCTAAAAAACACAATCCGCCACACTTCAAACACACTCGCCACCACATGAAAGATAAATTCATATCTGGCACCACTTACACGAATCGATTATTTGTTTTTGTTTCCCTTTCGCTTACAAAAATGTTATTCAGACGATGCATATGTGAGCATGTATTAAACGTCTAAACCGTGCATGGTTGCCAATAAGCATAAATTTTCGATTGTAGTGTGTGAAAACACAAAAACACCTTCTGCCACCCCAGAAACACATTCGTACACGATCAACACAAACACAACGTGGCAGAGTTACTCACCCCCTGGTAACGATCTTTGATGAAGTTAGCAGAAGCAGATAATTTCTCATCTCCATGCGAAGCGCTAGGAGCGGACAGTAATTTTTATTGCTAGAACAAATAGACATAAAGAGAAAGTGTATTGATAGATCCGTATAGAGTAACGGCAGGCTTTAAAAATTGAAAGAATACAAGATTGAAAACGAGCGGAGGGCATTTGAATGGTAGTATACGATCCTTTTTTTTGGATTTCGATGAAATTTTACAGATATCTGTAAAAAAAATTACCGGCTTTCGGTTAAATTTTACCGAAATCCGTAAAATCGGATTACCGAACGTTCATCTGATGAGAATTCGGTAAAACTTTACAGATTTATGTAAAATAATCTAAGTGTGTGCCTTATCTCTGGCCTTCAGCTGCTGGACATGACGTTGCCTTCGTAAATCATATTCAGTCCAGTTCTGGTAAATGGAGTAATATCAACAATCAATATGCAACTAGCGATTTGAAATTGGTTCACTGTTGCAGAGCCCCTTGGTCAGAATTACACCTTGAAGTCAGCACCTTGTTGTACATATTTGCGCCTTTGTTTTGATTTGCTGTGTGATTTTGACAGAATATATGAGAGTGTGTTCGTGTGAGTTCATTATTAGGGGCGCATCATTAAACTTAGGACCGAGCTTGGGACCGATGTGCTAGTACTGACTGAGCCAAGAAAAAAATCGTTTTTGTATGGGACCTACTGGTCTTAGAGTTAGTCTATGGTAATATTCACGCCAAGAAATCACTCTGCTTTAAATCAACAAAATATTGCAGTTGCTGTCCAAAGTGTTAATTGCACTAGCAAGCGGTTTTAGTTCATTAAAAATATCACCAACTGTAAGAGAAGGTCCAATTATGTCCAATTATGTCAAGGGGGAGGGGAGGTTTGGGAAAACGTGACGATTCATACAAAAAAATTTGAAGGTCCATAGAAAAAACGTGACAAAGGGGGCGGGGGGTGGGTATAAAAAGTCACTTTTTGCGTGACGTAATTAATGGACGTTCCCTAATGGCTATATTTTTTACTTCATTCAAAACATCACGCATTTGAACAGATTCGTTAGCAGTGTGTTGATTACAATGAGCGGCAATGGTTACGCCACTCAAGATCATCGCAGATTTTTATCAGTTCTCTGGTCAAATAATTCGTAATTTCGTTGTCGTATTCCATATGTATTCAGAGTTCGAAGTTACGCCCTAGTATATAAATACAACATATTTAAATTTCACATTAAAAACAAACGTACTGATGATGTTAAATTTAACATCAGAACACGGCCTATAAAACAAGAATCTAAAATTACATGAAAATCAAACGTTATGTATCTGTGAAATGTTGTGTACCTAAGACATCTAAACACAACTGATGACATTAGAATTGGCCGTTACCTTAGAAATTGTAACCGGTGGTTCCAAATTGCACTTGTGACTCCATCACAAGTCTGTTATGTCAGTTTGAAAGCTACACACCCCCTACTACTCCATATATGCCCGCTTTCCCACACCTATGTATGTGTGAAATGTTGTGTACCTAAGCCATCTAAACATAACTGATGACATTAGAATTGGCCGTTACCTTAGAAATTGTAACCGGTGGTTCCAAATTGCACTTGTGACTCCATCACAAGTCTGTTATGTCAGTTTGAAAGCTACACACCCCCTACTACTCCATATATGCCCGCTTTCCCACACCTTTGTATTGTCACAAAGCACCTCTCACTCTCATTGTTCTCGTAAATCAGAACGTCAAAAGACACTCACCCGAAAGGGTTCACGCTAAGATCAGTTTACCTAAATATTAGTGTACTTTACCCATAATCGCGGAAAAGTGCACATACTCATTTTATGGGTAAATTCACTTTACCCATATTTGAGTACACATAGTTAATTAACAATATAGGTAATGTATACCCTCTATTATAATTATTATTATTTTTAAATTAGACGCAATCATTCCGCTCAGTTCAGTGCTTGAGTAAAGTACGATATATCCCGCGCTCCGTTATATTGGAAGTTTACTTGCTGTTCGGCCTTTCGAATTTATCCCTTTTTTTTCTCAAAGTCAATTCACTTCTGTTGTGCAGTGAATGTGAGTTTTTTTTAAGAAGAACGTTAGTTTTTCCAGTGAAAAGCGAGGAAAACAGTGTTTTTTTTGGCAAATCAACAAGCCAGTTCACCATTTTTCTTCAAGTGGAAACGCAAACCAGCTCACATCTACATCCAGAACAGTCAACCGACATCGCTGAGTGAGTGCACACGAAGGCGATCGAACTCACCCGTGCACCCACGTCCCGCACGGCTCATCGCCTAGAAGTGCGACGACCGGGCATACGTTTTGTCAGCAGCAGCAGCAGCAGCAGTAGATCAGTAATATTAGTTAAGTTTTTTTTTTCTCACGCTCTCTCCCCCTCTCTATCTTTATATTATTCTCTTATTTATTCGGTGTTTAGTTTAAGTGTATTGTGTGGATAATTTAAATCTGCCTTGGTAGGGGTGCGTTGAACGCTCCCACCAGTAAGGCAAACCGCGCGTGTCGAAGATTTTTCGTCGGCATGGACGCTTTGTCAGAAGAGCTACCTTTGCCACCCGAAGAGGGAGAGGCACAAACGAAATTTCGACCGCGATCGTATCCAATTGACTCGACCGGTCCATGGGTTGTCTATTTTCAGTCCAAAATGAAACCTCTAAATGTCTATCAGATAACAACTGATTTGACGAAGCGATTCTCGGCCGTGACTGAGATCACAAAAGTACGATTTAATAAACTTCGTGTTGTTGTCTCTAACCTGAAGCAGGCTAATGAGATTGCTGTCTCCCAGCACTTTACACTTGAATATTTAGTGTATATCCCAGCTCGTGATGTGCAGATTGAAGGAGTGGTCGCAGAGGCGAGTCTGAGTCCTGAAATTTTGATGAAGCAAGCGGTTGGCCGATTCAATAACCCTCGGCTTCCCCCAGTACAGGTACTAGATGTGCAAAGATTGGGAAAAGTATCACACATCGAGGGTAAAAAAAAAGTTACCCCCACAGACTCGTTTCGGGTGACCTTTTCTGGTTCTGCCCTCCCGCACTTCATTGTGCTGGGTAAACTTCGGCTACCTGTGCGGTTGTTTGTATCTCGGGTAATGATCTGCCAAAACTGCAAGCAGATGGGACATACGGCCTCCCACTGCGGCAATAAGGCACGCTGCTCCAATTGCGGGGAGAAACACGAGGATGGCGCCTGCGCAGACAGCACTCCAAAATGCGCTTTCTGCAAGGGAACTCCTCCTCATGCTCTCTCGTCGTGCCCGGCGTACAAACAACGCGGGGAAAAATTAGAACGCACACTTAAACAACGTTCTAGGCAATCTTTCGCCGAAATGGTGAAAAAAGCCTCACCATCACCCAACGTAAATACAAATCCCTTTGCTCATCTGTCAGATGACGAGTCTGACTCTGACTTGGCTGAGGAGGGAACATCTTTTAGTTTTCCGGAAGGAGGTTCACGAAAGCGGAGACGCGTCCGCCCACGGAAAATAGATGAACAGAAGCCCCAAATCAGCTTGCCAAATTCAAGGAGTGGTGGGAAAAAGGAAAATCCGAATCCTCCTGGTTTTCGTAGTACTATCTACACACAGGATTTCCCATCCCTCCCGGGGACATCCAAAACCCCCATTGCCCCGATTTTAAGAGCAGAATCCCCATCTCTAGCTGGGCTGTTCTCGTTTGATGATATTGTGGAAGGTATCTTCAAGTTCCTTGAAATTTCTGACCCTCTTAAAAGCATTGTTATGGCAATGCTTCCCACAGTGAAGACTTTTTTGAAGCAATTAACATTAAAGTGGCCCCTCCTTGCAGCTATCATTTCCTTCGATGGATAATTTTCCAAAAGAGGTCGGGGATTTGATCACTGTTCTGCAGTGGAATTGTCGAAGTCTTATTCCTAAATTGAAATCATTCAAATTTTTGGCTCACAATACCGGTTGTGATGCATTCGCTCTTTGTGAAACATGGCTCTCCTCCGAAATCAATCTTCCGTTTCATGATTTCAATATTATTCGTCTTGATCGTGAGGATTCACGTGGAGGAGGAGTACTTTTGGGGATCAAAAAGTGCTACACCTTCTATAGAGTGAATTTTCCTCCAATTCCAGGTATTGAAGTTGTCGCATGTCAGGCTGTTATAAAAAATAAAAGCCTTTGCATTGCTTCTGTGTATATTCCTCCTAGAGCCTCAATTAACCGAAAACAACTTTTAGATATTTGTTCGGTTCTTCCTGCTCCGCGGTTGATCATAGGAGATTTTAACTCTCACGGTACAGGCTGGGGAGAACTGTACGATGACAACCGGTCTTCTTTGATATACGACCTCTGTGACAACTTCAATATGACAGTTCTCAACAATGGAGAAGTAACACGTTTGGCTGGTCCGTCCTCACTTGGCAGTAGATTAGACCTCACACTTTGTTCGAATACATTATCGTTGGATTGCACATGGAATGTGATTCAAGATCCCCACGGTAGTGATTACTTGCCAATACAAATTTCGATTGCCACCGGGTTCAATCCATCGGAATCCATCAACATCGCGTATGATCTTACCCGTTACATCGATTGGACAAAGTTCAGGACAGCAGTAGATGAAGCCGTAACGACGGTAGAAGTGCTTCCACCGCTGGAGGAATACAACTTCCTCTCCAACCTGATCTTAGACAGCGCGCTTCAAGCTCAAACTCGATTCCAGGAACGTCATTTCGCAGGAAACCTCCTTCTCCATGGTGGGATCAGCAATGCACCGAGGTTTACCGTAAAAAGTCCGACGCGTTTAAAGTTTTCCGTAGACGTGGAACTCCTGAGCACTTCGAAGTATACACGGCTCTCGAACGCGAACTTAAGAGCCTCATCAAGGCCAAGAAACGCGGTTACTGGCGAAAATTCGTGAACGGACTGTCGCGCGAAACGTCGATGAGTACTCTTTGGAACACGGCGCGAAGATTGCGTAACCGAACTACGAACAACGAGAGCGAGGGGTACTCGGACCAATGGATCCTCAAGTTCGCGCGAAAAGTTTGTCCAGATTCTGTGCCGGCACGGATGATTCCTCGCGAAACCACGAATTCGATAGATTAGCCAACTCTTTTCAATGGTAGAACTCTCTCTCGCACTCCTTTCGTGTGGCAATACGGCTCCAGGGACTGATAGGATCAAGTTCAACTTGCTTAAGAACCTCCCAGACGTCGCAAAGAGGCGCATGTTGAACTTGTTTAATCAGTTTTTGGAGCTTAACATTGTACCGGATGATTGGAGGCGGGTCAGAGTTATTGCATTTCAAAAAACTGGTAAGCCCGCGTCCGACCACAACTCCTATCGACCCATCGCGATGTTATCCTGTATTCGAAAGTTGTTGGAGAAAATGATCCTTTTCCGTCTGGACAAATGGGTTGAGACGAACAACCTGCTTTCAGATACTCAATATGGTTTCCGTAGGGGTAAGGGAACGAACGACTGTCTCGCGTTGCTTTCCACAGATATTCAGTTAGCTTTTGCTAAAAAAGAGCAAATGGCTTCTGTAGTTTTGGATATAAAGGGGGCTTTTGATCCAGTATCTGTTGAAGTTCTTTCAGATAAACTCCACGCTTGTGGCTTTTCACCATTAATGAACAATTTTTTGTACAATTTGCTGTCAGAGAAACATATGAGCTTCTCCCATGGAAACTCTACAGCTTCCCGATTTAGTTATATGGGTCTCCCCCAGGGATCCTGTTTAAGCCCTCTTTTGTATAATTTCTATGTCAAAGACATTGACGGTTGTCTAAGTGACAACTGCACGTTGAGACAACTTGCAGATGATGGCGTAGTGTCTGTCACGGGACCCAATGGGGTCGATCTGCAAGGACCCTTACAGGATACATTAGACAATTTGTCTACTTGGGCCCTAGAGCTAGGTATCGAATTCTCTACGGAGAAAACTGAGTTGGTAGTTTTTTCTAGGAAGCATAACCCTGCACAACCGAAGCTTCAAATTTGGGGTAAGCCGATACTCATTCTATGTCATTTAAATATCTTGGGGTCTGGTTCGATTCTAAGTGCACCTGGAGATCCCATATTGAGTATGTGAAGCGACAGTGCCAGCCAAGGATCAACTTTCTCTGTACAATTACCGGGACCTGGTGGGGAGCACATCCGCAAGACCTTCTAACGTTGTATCGGACAACGATTTTGTCGGTTATGGAATACGGTAGTTTTTGTTTTCAGTCAGCGGCTCGGTCGCACATCATAAAACTGGAACGTATTCAGTATCGGTGTCTTCGTATCGCGTTAGGTTGCATGCACTCGACTCACACCATGAGTCTTGAAGTGCTGACTGGCATGTTGCCACTCTCGGATCGGGTTTCAGAATTATCTCTCCGGCTCCTCACCAGATCTGAAGTTATGAACCCCCAGGTGATCGAAAATTTTGAGAAGCTCCTTGAGTTGAATCCTCAAACCCGCTTCATGACCTTGTACCATTTGTACATATCACAGGATGTCAGCCCTTCGCCGAACATTTCCTATCGTGTTTGCTTCTCCGATTTCGACAATTCGGTTCATTTTGATTTATCCATGAAGCAGGAGCTTCGTGGAATCCCAGAGCATCATCGTCCTATGATTGCTCCGGTGATATTTGCTGCAAAGTTTGGCCAAGTTGATTCCACTAAATCGTTCTTCACTGACGGATCATTGATAGAGGAGTCCGCCGGCTTTGGTATATTTAATGAAATTTATAGCGCCAATCGTAAACTTCAAGCTCCTTGTTCCATATTTGTCGCTGAATTAGCGGCAATACACTTTACGCTAGAAATTGTTGCCTCATTTACACCGGATCAGTATTTTATTTTCACGGATAGTCTCAGTTCTATACAGGCTATCCGCTCCTTGAGGCCGGTAAAGCACTCCTCGTATTTTCTCATGAAAATACAGGAGCTTCTAAGTGCTTTATCTTCGCGTTATTTTATCATCACCTTTGTATGGGTCCCATCTCATTGTTCAATTCCGGGCAATGAGAGAGCGGACACGCTTGCAAAGGTGGGCGCTATAGAAGGCGATATTTGTGATCGACAAATCGCCTTCAATGATTTTTTTCCTATTTTTCGTCAACAGTCACTTGTCAGCTGGCAGTATAAATGGAGTAAAGGAGATTTGGGGAGATGGCTTCATTCTATAACTCCCAAGGTGTCGAAGAAATTTTGGTTCAGGGGGTTGGATGTGGGTCGAGACTTCATTCGTGTGATGTCACGCCTCATGTCCAATCATTATTCTTTAAACGCTCATTTGTTCCGTGTTGGGCTGGGAGACAGCAATCTCTGTGAATGTGGACAAGGTTACCAGGACGCAGATCACGTTATTTGGTTTTGTGCTGAGAATCGTGGAGTCAGATCTGAGCTTTATGATTCCCTCCGGGCTCGAGGTAGACAACCTAATGTACCGGTTCGAGATATTTTGGCTGCACGCGATTTGGAGTTTATGAAACTTATTTATGTATTTTTGACTAACAGTAATCTTAGGTTGTAGTTTGATTAACTTTCATGTTTAGGTTAAATTTTTGAGGACTACGTGCGTGTGTATGTATGTGTGTGCGCGTGTGTATGTGTGTGTGCTATTTTTTCTTTTATTTAAAATTGTTCAATTCCTTAATTTGTATTGTAATTTGAAGTTCTATGTATCAGAAAACTATAATTTTGTTAACTTTGTCTGAAATTCCCTCTTTATATTTTCCCATCCAAAAAAATTGTAAATCCTATTAACCTCGAGACAACCGCGAGTAATCGGTTTTATCCCTTTAACATAGTTTTAACACCGACAAACCGACATGAAACTCAATCTTCACTATTGATCAAGAATCCATAACGACCGATTCAAATGTGCAGCGATCCCATCTGTCAAAACCCATAGAATCATTTGATCTAGATCAAATAGATGTGCCCAGAATAGCTCAGACATGAACCATCTTATCAAGTTCTCAAGCGTGTTCGTGGCTTCAATAAACGATCTCAGCGAACACGAAGATAGATGTCACTAATATGATTTGAACAGAAATATTAGGACATTTTATATTGTCATTCATGTCGGTTTGTCGGTGGTTTTAAGTCACCTTTTTTTTATTCAATGTAAATATAATACGAAAACTTGGCTCTGTAAAGTTAATTCGATTGAGCCTGTACAAATAAATATACTCGTTAAAAAAAAAAAAAAATAGACGCAAATATGGGTATATTTTCTTAGTTTCCTGAAAACAAATAAAACAATCGTTTTATCTTTTATTCAATTTTATTTAATAACATTTCAAAAACGTCTTCCCTAACAATCTTTTGCAGTATGAGGGTGAATATTGAAAATTTTTGTTAATCAGTTCCATTGAATACTTACGGCATTCATCAAAGAACTTAAACAAAATACAATATTAAAATGCTTCTGTTTCTTTATTTGGGTAGGAACTAAGATGATGTTAAAAAGTAAATGAATCTACTTCAATACAAACATTTGATGCATACGTTCAAACATTGGGTGTAATTTTGTACGGTAATTAAACTTTGTCATTTAAGTCAAGTTCCGTCAAGTTGAACCCATCTGGTTAAAAAACAAGAACGGCATTACCTTCTCAGATTTTGTGATTCCTCCGTAATCCATTTCAATTCAATGTCACGACTCTGCCACAACCTACTTACCGTTCATATTTCGGACGAATCTGGATCCAAATGTTTTCTAATTTTTCCAACTTCCGTGAAGGACCTCAAATTGTAAATCAAATATTAGATGCTAGCTGGTTCTGTTAATGTCAAAAAAAGAGAGCTGTAAAAATAGAGGTAATGTGACTACAAAAACAACTTTCTTCACTCACTATTTATTCACGACAAAATCCAAATTCAAGACATAAATAAAAATAAAATTGTTCCCAAGATGGCACA
>JASCZW010017328.1:0-17201 GCA_034211315.2 Aedes japonicus | reverse complement strand
GCCACGTATTGCTTTTATCGAACAGGAATCGTGTAAAATCCACGTTAGCCAGGGTTTACGAATGCGGTAGGCATCATGCGCATGTGAATAAGCAACCTTATAATAATCCAGCATATTAAGTCTTCAAAATCAGAAGTGAAGCACATCATGGCGTAATAGTTGGCACTCGGTCGTCAACATTTGATGGGGCGACCGTTGCGCTCAAAACACAAATGGTTCCACCCCGAAAATATCAGTTCGTAGCCTGTATAGACAAACTCAGAAAAAATTATGAATTTTAACAGGCGCATAAAATTTCCCTCGTTTATTTTCAAGCCAAAGCAAGTGTAAACAACGAAATTGTTTGCAATCTTCATGCGCCATAAATAATATTTACAATCTTTCATACAACAAGCAAGATTCAGGCGTTATTTAGCTTTAAATTTACATGAAATATCCGATCAATTTCCTGCCAAATCTAGCGTTCCCTTCATGTGCATTAGATTTTGAAGAAAATTACGGATTTTTTAAACTAGTTGCGCTGCATGATCTATTGAACACTCAGACAGTATCCAAGCGTCAATACTGAGAACATCAATCTACATTATACATGCCATACCAGTCAGAATGCCATGTAAATTTTCAGTCACCCATCTGACACATGAAGGCTCTCTGTAATAGAAGTCTGAGTGTTACAGATCATGTACATCTGGTCATTTAAATAGGTGTACACTACAAGTTATCGATTTGCATGAACAACACACACTATTGCATTCATAGCGTTACCATACCTTTCCATTCATTGCAGCATCTTATCTCATAAACATTGCATGTATATAGTGACATTTTTCTCTGTTTGTTTTTGTCAGTTGGAGTGTAAACAAGGCAACTTCTGATTTTTGAGTTGACCAATATAATAGGTGTGTTGCAGATATCACTTGATTTTAACGCAAACTCTTTCTCTTAGAATGGGTCGATCGTGCCATTATATACCAGGGCCAATTGACAATGTCATAAGTTCACGGACAGTTCGTTGGAGACTACAGGATGCTAATCTTCCCGGAAGAGTTGCAAGAATGGTACCATTATTAAGGAAATTTCAACGAAATGTCCGTAGACCAGCCGGCAAAGAGTTCGATCCGCGGTACACGGTATAAGCCTTGGTATGGTGTAGGTCCCATTTTTCGTATCGATTCCATCATGACCAAATTTGTGTACAAAGAGATCATGGAAGAGGTTATGTTCAACATGTTAGAAAGACCCCTCGATTGTTTATGTTTTGATATTTTGATTCAGTTGAAAACATGGAGAACGTAGTGATTTCGAAAGCAATTCCCTTGTGTAATCGAAAATTGGTGGTTCGTGATGTGCAAAACGGTAAATCGCACCGGGCTGTCGCTATGAAGTGAAAATTCTAGTGAACAAAAAAAAACATTCGGATCAGTAATGGATCGCCCAGGCAGAGGCAGGAAGCGCAAAACGGATACACGAACGGACGCCAAGATCATGCGAGAAGTCAAGAAAAACCTAAAAGTAACTGTCCGTGAAATCCAGGAAACCCTTCAGCTATCGTTTTTTAGTCGAACTGTTCGTCGCCATCTTGTAGCACAAGGGCTGATTAACAAAGTTGCCCGGAAGCGCCCTGATTTATCAGCAAGGCAAACAAAGTCAAACGGCTCCGGTTTGCTATTTAGCATGCTGATAAGCCCGTAGAGTTCTGGAAAACGGTTCTCTGGACGGAAGAATCAAAATTCGAGCTTTTTAATCGAAAGCGGGTGAGGAGCTTCAGGAGCGCCATATCCAAGGCACGGAGGAGGAAATGTGATGGTCTGGAGGTGTTTTTCGTGGACTGGAGTGGGTAGCTTCGTTAATATCGACGGAATAATGACGGCAGATTCCTACATCAACATCCTGCGAGAAAATATGGAGGTTTCGCTGATTCAGATGGGTCTTGAAGAGATGTTCAGCAGGAAAACAACCCGAAGCATGCTGCCATGAAGGCCAAGTCTTTCTTCCGGTCTTGTCGGATCAAACCGCTGGAATGGCCTTCCCAAAGCCCGGACCTCAACCCCATCAAGAATCTGTGGGCGATTCTAGATGCCAGGGTTGACAAAACTAGTGTTACCAATAATTTCAACTATTTTGAAGCCCTGAAGCGCGCCTGGCGATGAGCTTGATCCACAGCACCTAAGGTACCTGGTGGAGAGCAAGCCGAAGCGTCTGGCAGCGTGTTCTGAAGGCCAGAGGAGGACACAAATTATTAAAACTGATTTTCTATTACTTAAATTTATTTTCCCGGGAGCCAACATGAAGTGGGCAAAGGGTTATGTGCCTGATCGGATACTACCGTTCAAATGCCCTCCGCTCGTTTTCAATCTTGTATCTTTCATTTTCAAAGCCTGCCGTTGCCTTACGGACCTATCAATACACTTTCTCTTCATGTCTTTGTGTTCTAGCAATAAAATTACTGTCCGCTCCTAGCGCTTCACATGGAGATGAGAAATTATCTGCTTCTGAAAAAAACTTCATCTCTTTTTTGCCACTGAATTGATTTTCTTGTCGTCAAATTGAACTTTTTTCTATTATTTGTTTCATAAGCTAAACTTGGAAATAATATAAAAATTAGAATATCCCCCTTATATATCGTTCACTGCCGCATATGAGACGTTCTTTACCTAAATTTGTAGTCTGTGATAGGAAAGTACTGTGCGTTTAGTAAATTTACTCTAAAATATTGACATTATATCTATTTGCGTAAATTTTAATAGTTGAATGCTAAAGATCAATATTATAGGAATCGAAGCGTAGAAAATTTCCCGACCGATTGGTGCAAACATTTGAGAAACCGATCGTGAAATTTATTAACGTTCAAAACCTGACCACTTTTCGTGACGCTCAAAATTTTCGCATATCGAACGTGTACCCCTGTATTGAAACACAGACGTAGTTCTACGTCAAAAAACCTACAAAGTGAGGAGTGTTCGGGAGTGTTTGAATGCGTCAAATTCAAGTCGACCAAATTTTTGCCGTAGTATCCTTTAGTAAGGTTTTCGTCGATCTATTCGAAACAGAATGCTTCTATAAGCGAATGTTTCATTCAAACGAATTCCCGAATACAATTTATTCTACGATTTTGGCCCACTCTCAACCGTTATTACCCGTGTTGGAAAACAATATAAGCTTAGAATCAGGATGTGTTGGAAATCTTAGCATGCTACAATCGGAATCCAGAATAAAGTTCTGTCCAGATAGAATCCGGAATCACTTATTTCATTGCAATAAAAATCGCAAAAACGATGAAAACCGCCATATCAATCGTGTATGATGTGCTCAAACGTTTCAGGGAGCGAAAGAACGTGGATCGAGTGCCTCAAGGTAAGCGGCGTAGTGCAACATATGACCGCAAGCTGAACAAGAAGGTGTTGTGAACCGTCACAGCAAACCCTGAACTATCAGATGATGAAATCGCACAAAAATACGCTTCTGCTCGCAATATCCGTCGAAGAATTCGTTTGCGAGCAGGATATCGTTCTTATCGAGCCAGCATCTAACCAAACAGAACGTTGCCAAAACTCGAGCTCGGAAACCTTCGTCAAAATGGATTTCGTACAGCTTCCTAGCCAAAACTTCTACATGGCGACGGCACGAGGAGATGTTCCTGCGAAGTTTAAGTTTGCTTTTATGGACAAATTTACCAAAAAACTGATCATTTGGCAAGGGATATGCAGCTGCGGAGCAAAGACCAAAGTGTTCGTGACGAATAAGACGATGGACTCAAAGCTGTACAAGGAAGAATGCCTCAAAACCCACGTACTACCTTTCATTAAAGCCCATAAAGGTCCCGTGAAGTTTTGGCCAGATTTGGCGAGTTGCCACTACAGCCGGGAAGTCATCCAGTATCGCGATAATAAAGTACATTTCATCGATAAAAACATAAATCCACCCTGCAGTTCCGGCCCATCGAGAGATTTAGGGCAATAATGAAGCGGAAGCTTAAGAAAAGTGGATGGGAGGAATAAAGAAGAAAGTGCGAATTTTCATTAGAAACGAAAAGAAATGATTTGTATTGAAATTTTTCCTTAAAGTACGTGATTTATGAATAGCCCTTAACAATTTGGGTTGAGATTAGGTGAGAACTGCAACAATAAATTGATGGATATGGGATCATTATTTCGCATAGTTTAAACTTCACCTTTTGACGCAGACATGTCGTTACTTTCGTCAATATTGAGAATAGTAATGACAGTTTTGTTTTTCTGGAATTTTATTTAAAAGAAAATTAACTATTTCCTTTATTTCGAAACCCCGCTACGCCCTTGACTGCATATACAACTTTCCATACGCCATATTGCCATCGATCAGGCAAATAGCACACACAAGTCCTCGAGCACAATAATGCCTATCACGCCATTTGACACACTACTAATTACAACGTCATATTTAGCCGCACCCGGTGGGCATGCATTTGGCATTGAGTCCGAAATCGCACTTCTTCATTTACTCAGCTCTACTTACATACAGGAACAAACTTGATGTCCAGCGCCCGGTAGCAACTCTTGCATAATGAGCATCACGAGCTTCTTTCCGTATTGACTGAAATTTGCCAAGTTGGTGATTAACTGTTTGCACAGCGACATTCCTGGCATTTTTGGGATTTACTGCAGTTGGTCCGGAATAACCGTCACAGCGAAGAATTCTCAGGTAAATAATGTTTTAATAATCCTGCGCATACTGCAAGATCTTGCCAGAGATTGCAACTGTTTGTCGACGATAAACAATACCAATAACAAGACTAGCTAGGGAACGAAAATGTTTGTTTACACCGTTTCCGAGAATAATTATTCTGAACCCAGGCGTGTGGTTATAAATTCAACCACCTCCGTGCGTTGCCCGATGTGAACGGCATTCAACCTACATGCAACCATAGGCCACACGCAGACACACGAAGTGCATATTTTAGCGCAAGCCCTCCAAACACGTGCGTCATGTGACGAGTGGTTTCTTTGCTAGCATATTTCAGTCACGTGATTTACCATAGATAACTATCAACCTAACCCTCTTTATCTTCATGGGCTCTTACATGGGCATTCCGATGCAATCAAGTTAGTATTCATTGAAGAACGCTTACCTCGTATAGATGTGGACTATAAGTGGATCTCCAAGCCAGGTAAGCTTCACAGATTTGGCCCAACTATGGACAGCAATAATAAAAGGTCAATGCTTTGAATTGAAATGAAATTTTTGATTGGTTCTTTTTCGGTTCTCTTGCTAAGATATTGAAGTACCTAGGTAACCAATAAGCATTATCATGTGCAGAAAATCAACCCTAAATCTGCATTTCAGATGCTACGAGCATTATATTAGCATAATATTAGCATCTTGAATGCTGTCTGTTGCAAAGTTAGATTTCAAATGCTATTTAAATGCTTGTAGCCTGTAATAAGCATTTCGAATGCAAAATAGCATTAATGAAGCATTATCATAGCATTGCAGTAAAAGAGCCGTATATTGGGCCAAAAGTGGCATTTATGTTGCATTTAAGGCGACTTAATTGCTTGATAGGCTGCCGCAAAGACGCTTTGGCACTGCTTTATGGGTACCTGTGTATAACAGGATAGACTTGAGCTCAATTCGGTCAACTATTCCGTAAGTGGTTGCTTTGCGGTCCAATTGGTTTCCGTCTGGCGAAAAGGCCGGTTATAATTCGTCAGGTATAACGTCCGGCAAATTGTTCTTACATCAGGCCTGCGTAATTTTTGCTGAATGTAAAGGGGAAGAATCCTGTAGAAAACCACATTTGTAGCTTCCAAAACTGGTTAAAGCATGTTGCATCAAATGTGCTTTTAAAATTTTGTTGCGGTATTTAGTAATTAGCATTGATTTTAACACCCTTTCCCGAGCAGGAGACAACAATATATGAATACCTAATTTTGGATACCTGGGAATACCTTAGAGGTACTATTTTGGTATTGTCTTACCTCAACTTGGTATTCGTATAACATTGTGGGAACAATTGTATGGTATTGTCCTCAGGTATTTTACCTCTTTATCTGAGCTCTTAAATACCAAGGCCAGTTAACAAATTATTCGTTCCTGCTCGGGTTTTGTTATCAGCTTATTTCTTGCTCTCAACTTTGTGTTCTAAATGCACTTCCACTGCTATTAGTTAAGAGCTTTCGATGCCGGGTACCATTTTTGCGTTAGTATGATTGTGTGGCAAGTACAATCATACCCAATGCCCAGAGAGTCAAGAAATTTTCTTCAACGAAAAATTCCTATACCAGGCCGGGAATCGAACCTCCAGCATGGTATTGCATTGTAGCTGCGCCTTTACCGACTGAGCTAAGGGACGACCCACTCGGACAGATGCACTATGGTTCGAATGGCCAAATTTCGCGACAAAAATTGATAACTTGAAATCCATTAACTTTAGATACATGATGTGTTCGGAAGATTTAATTAAAAAAAAGATCTATCTTTGGTTTGGGTAATGACTAGGGTGGTCCTTTTATGTTCAGATTAAAACATCTAACTTTTTATTCGCATGATTTAGAGGAATATTTGCTCTTACAGAATTGTAGACTATTTAACATAATAAAACTTTGCTGAAGAAACTTAGCTTCTATCTCATCTACGTGTCGTTTTATATCAGTTTTTTGAATACTTTTTTATGATAAGTTTTAGGGCATAAAATGAGGAAAATTTTGAAGATAGTTGCTAGTTCTTGTGTAAAAAAGGTGGAGAAGGTGAAGTGTGAGAAAATACGTTTTTTAGCACATCTTACTCTCCAATTTGCAAATATTTGCAAATACAGAATACGTGAACTGAAATTACTTCCATCGGAAAGATCTGTGCAAAATCGTCCCCTTCTGGAGAAAAATTCATTTTAAAATTGGTAGTTTTGCATTTTTCCTGCATAACTTTCGATCAGCAGCATCGACGTAAGTTTTTACAACAATGGTTATGTATTTAAATCAATCCATCTCCATTTATTTTTTATCATTTATATCACAGAAAAACAGACAAAACACATTTTGCACTTCAAATCATCGTCACTAACACACCTGTGCCACCTATTGAGCATACTTTGATGAGTGATCAAGCTGAACAGATGGCGGAAGTGTGTTAACGTCAAACGTAAGGGCATCGACTATGTGCACCACCTGTGGCGATACTACCAACTAAAAAACATTTGAATTGACCGTTCAATGTGTGCTCGATGAAGAAACTGCGAGTGTTTTGTCTGCTTGCCCGCGTTTATATATTTACATTTGTTTCTCCTGTATCGATGCTCCCTGGGCAGGTCCCAGGGCGTGTCTGGTTCTTTACCATTTTGGAAAGAAGCACACAAGTGTTGCCAGATCAGTGGAAATGTAGTCCAAAAGTGCGTCTGAAGTTTTTCTAGTATTTCTTATCGATGAACATCATAGTTCTGCGATGGTGATCAAAGGCCAAGTACAGTATTTGCAAATAGTAGAAATGCTGCATTTGATCATATAGAATCAATTGATAAAGCTGAAATAGTTCATTATCACATATCAGCACACTTTTGGATAGCATTACCACGCAGGGGAACTTTTCCATTACAGTTGGTGCAGAGCAAACAGACGATGAAACCCAAAAAAATACTCAAAAACACGACGGCGCAAATAATGTCGTTAAAGAAAGAGAAAATCCACATATTGCATCGAATTTTCTTAACAACAGAACCATTAACAAGAAAATTAGAACTGCAAGACTGAACTATTTTCGATACATTTTCATATAGAAGTGAACACGGAAGTATACTAAAAACAGCCCTAGAACATAAAGTACGACCCACATATTAATTGAAAAACTGCATATGGCAATACATTGAAAGGAGTGGAATTCATAACACAGAATGGCACGAAGCGGCTCCAGACAAACAGAAAATGAAGACACCTTCTTTGAGAACTTTGTGTACGCTATGTAAATCACATCGCTGCTAATTTGTTTTGTTGGGGACATGATACCTTCCCACGTGAGGTATGTCTCGTCGTCCATAACGACCACCACGTTCCACTTCCCCAGGAAGATCTCTTTGACCAGAGTCTTCAGCCTTTGTTTCTGGGTATCAGCTTGGTTCTCCGACACGGTTGGCTTAGACTGACGCGTCCGGATGTGATATCCGTTTTGTCCTAATACTTCTTGACCGTTTGGCCGGTCGCACCGATCACCTGGCCCAACACACGGAAAGAAGTGGCCACCTTGCCATCCGTCTTCCGTTTGAGCTTCCGTTTAATCGTCCGGTCGTTCAAAACGGTCGAACGGTTGAAAACCAGGCTTTCGCTCGATGAACTTTCCCTTCTCTAAAAGTGCCAAATCTTGTAGATGTTTCCACGATCGTATCCGGTCGACATGAAGTGGGCCACGATGGTCGACTGTTTTAGTCCTGGATGGAACTGGCGGTATGAACAACCATAGATCGATGTTGTTTCAGTAATCTCGTCATAGCTGCCGAAATCAAACTGGAGCTGTTAAATTTTCACATGGGCAACTAGTATATACCGGTGGACCAACCACCAGGTGGCAGGATAATCGCATGCAAAATCGGAACATTTATGTATGTATGGTAAAGCCCTATTCAAAGTAAATTTAGACGCATGATCACTTTAATGCGTTTAACTCAAGAATTAAACAACATACACGGTTGATCAACCGTCAAACGAAAGGGTAGTCAGGTTTCAAACTATATATAACAAGTTATTACATTTCACCGTTCCGAACGAACTGTCGCTCTTTACTTGTGATCGTTGCCATCATGATCTGCACAGTCGCTGGTGACACTGTACCGGCGAACTTATTCCACTTTAAACGCATTTGTTGTGCATTTGTCACTTGTTTACGTCATCCTCAAAGTTTGACAAATTTTTAATCCTAGAGGGTTTGAGCTGTTTAGTGGAATACCTGTAACTAGAAATTAGAAGAAAAATTAGTAGTTTCCATTTAATTCCAACTACCTTTGCTTATATTGACAGATACGCGTATTTTGTCTATAATGTGCAGACTTCTTCAGTGTCTCGTACTAATAGCTCGACTTATTAGTACGAGACTCTGCAGACCTGGGTTGCCTCAACACCTTTCTCCTCAGCTTTTTGTCCCTAGTGTCACTTTTATGAATGATGCGCTGTACTCTATCCACACTCAGAGTATCCTTGTAAAGTTTGATTACTAGACACATCGTTGACTTTGCGAATTTTAACACTTTTGCTGTATTTGAGGCACGCCACGAAGGATTCTCTAGATGTTTGTGCACAATTAATTTTCTTTTGTCAAGATCCATGATCCGTAATTTCGAGATCCGTCGATCAATCGAGAAAAACTGTTCACCTATGTCTTCGTCAATGAAAACATCAACAAATGCCTATCAAACATTTTTTGTTCCAACCACCAGGGACACGGTGGTGCTTTAAACCGTGCGTCCAGATTTACTTAGAATCGAGCCACCATCACCATTCGAGTGCTTGGTTTGGATGCAGCTCCACTTAATAGCAAGCCAGCGATCTGAGTTCTTAAATTGACTGTACATATGAATGAAGGGCCAACAACGGAGTAAAAAACCTTCCTATCTTTTCAAATTCAAACCTGGGCTTGGTGCCTAAAACTTACAAAGATGCATAAATGCGAATCTGGAAATTGCATAAACAATATTGTGAAGGGATGTAATAATATAAGATGATGATCAAAATTCTGTTTGTAATGTCTGCATGTCTGCAGATTGTGGTCCTGCTGAAATTGTAGACGGACCTGAGTGAATTCATTATAACTTGGGAGTGCCATGGATGATCTAAATTTATTTACAGTATAAAGAATAGTATACCTAAAATTTCGATGTGCTCCTCCATTTACTTGCATCGCAATAATCATTATAGATTGTTCGCATAGGTACAACAGTAACTTTAATTTATGAAATAAACTATTTGATTTTCATATGTTGCTACGGTAATTATACAAAATAGTGTGTATGATGTATGATGTATGATATGCACTACCACCCATTGTAGCACGGAAACTACGCCCGACAGCAATAGGCTCTCCTCTCTGTTAGATTTGATCAAGCTTTATTAACCACTGATTATCCTAATCATGCCATTGTATGAAGGGCCAAAAGGGGTTGGGTGGATCGATAGGCAACATCACTTATACGTATCCACAGGGATATAAAGTATCTCCTTCCAACAACAAGATTGAACAATTGGTCAAAAGAGCAAGCCATCTAACATGAGGATGCCCCAATAGGCGGGGAGAAGAGCCCGCCCTCTATTCACAAACTGTTAGCAATGGGGAGTTGGCATTCCCACTCTCCCCATCCAGAGTGCTTCAATCGGGTGCCCTGATGGTCCCTCCCATTCCCATGACATATTTATATAATAGTGTATATATGTATGTAAATGAAAAATACTACAAGCATTCGTATCTATCATATACGATCTCCATTCGGTTGATCCTGAAATGCAAGAAATGTAGTAAAGTGTTATAGTGTAGAGTTCCGTGGTTCGCGCTTGAGCGCGTTTTCGTTCGTTTTCACCGATAGCAGCATTTCACCAAAATCTTGATTTGTGATATCCTGAAAAAGTTTGTAAAATTTTACAGAACATTTTAATTTACTGTTGCCATGGTCACTATTTGCAGCGTGATGTTAATTTTATAACAGCAATCCGCTTTTATTTTTGCTGGTCTAATAATTATTGCTCCTGTGTTGGGAAAGCAAGGAAGATTTAATTGACAGGGAGTTAAAGACAAATGGACATAAAAAACAATAAGCAATGGTTAAATCATCTGTGAAGTAAAATCAATAAAACAATATCATCAAATATAATAAAATCATAGACTTACTCTAAGACCAGTAGGTCCCATACAAAAACTATCAGTACTAGCACATCGGTCCCAAGCTCGGTCCCAAGCTCAATAATGCGCCCCTAATAATGAACTCACACGAACACACTCTCAAATATTCTGTCAAAATAACACAGCAAATCAAAACAAAGGCGCAAATATGTACAGCAAGGTGCTGACTTCAAGGTGTATTTCGGACTAAGGGGTTCTACAACAGTGAACCAATTTCAAATCGCTAGTTGCATATTGATTGTTGATAATATTGTGCTCAGATTTGGAAAAAGGTCTATTTGCAAACCGGAAATGAAATATACATTAGATAATAAGTGCAAAAGCCTACCATAGATTCCGTTGCAGCTTCTTTTTATCAAGGCACTAGATACTTCTCAATCATAATGATAATTGGGCATATAAGACGTAATAATTAAAAGTATATATAACCTAGATGGCCAACTAAAAAAAAATATGTTAAAATATAAATCACGGAAACACAAGTAATGTTAAAAATGATAATAATGATGATAACGACGAATTATAATGGTTATGAATAAACAATGTCCTATAAGATAATATATATAGTGAAGGGATATTATAATATGAACTGAAAATTACATGTGTGCCGACTGCTGTTTTGTTGCAATTGTAGACAAACTTGCGCATCCATTATGAACCAGAAAATTTAGACAATGTATGACAGCCATGAGAAAACAAGATGAATTTTAAATTTTAAATTTTTTTATGATACCTGATGACCTGTTAAACCTAAAAGATATGAGAATGGAAAATTATGATATGATTTACCGGTCGCACCCCCTCACTTCGCTATTATCGGATTGACAACATTGCCCAGGCTACGCCAACCAGCGTCTCCATGTTTCAGCTGGCAGTCTTTTGTGATCATATGACTCGTTCAGGCGTAAGGTAGGAACTTGTAAGGACCAGAAGTCGGTCGCACCCTCCTTAGAAGTTGTCAACTCACCATTTGAAGCCCTGTAATTATACAAAATAGTGTGTTAGAAAAACTAATGAATGTGATACAACCACAACAAGAATCCCAACTGGGCCCTTGCGAAGAAAGAGGAAAACGAGGTGTCATCCACACCGAAGACGTACATCCCAAAGAAGATAATCTCGAAATAGCTCCCTCCCATAAATTTGGTTGAAGCCATCGGCCGTATCATAAGGAATCAAGGACATTCCACACAAAAGTTTATTCAGTTAACTGATCAACGCGAAATGATGTTACCCGAGAAACCTTTAATTTTTTTCATCGAAGTTTAGTCGAGTTCAGTATGAACTAGTACACAGCGAATCACCTCCACGATTTCGACCTTATTCGGAGAAGTAAAAAAGAAACGAGTTCACCGAAGCAACCTCATCGACAATTAGAATAAACTTCGAGCTCTTCTGGACAATACAGAGGCTCGAATAATGTAAATAATTGACGCAAATTTAAACGAGTAAATGTATTC
Source organism: Aedes japonicus (assembly GCA_034211315.2). NCBI lineage: Eukaryota > Metazoa > Arthropoda > Insecta > Diptera > Culicidae > Aedes > Aedes japonicus. The sequence goes on along the minus strand of JASCZW010017328.1, from coordinate 4,893 downwards.
CAATGAGCTGGAGAATGCTGCACCAATTCTTTTATGTAGTTGGGGTTTGGATGGCTCAACCGAGTATTCCCTGACTTTGTGCACATTAAGCCATTCGTTGTGTTTTTATGAAGATGGTACCAACTCAATAGTAAGTTTATGATGTCAACCATTGAGTATTTTCATTTATACGTGAACGAGATGATATTTGATAGTTGACTTGCTCCAATTTGACAAACATTTAGTAGAGGGTTTAAGTTAAATGCGGTTGTGATACCTGTCAGCTATGGCGCATGTGGGACAAAGTAGAAAATACATTAAGATGTCAGAGAAGACGTCAACTTGCTTTGGAAAACTTTCAAAGAAGATAAACTGAACTTGATATCTAAAGTAATAAAAAAAATAGCCACATATACTTTGATTATGGACTGCATTTTGCGACAAAAGTGAATGCAGATCAACGCAAAAGCTTCCCCAAGGCAAATATTTTGTCGAAGAAAATAACCCAAGTAGCACACTACGGTCATAATTAGTTGTAGTAACTTGATTATGACTTAGCAAGTAATATTTATGTTATCTCAACTGAATGGCAACAAGTGTGCTACTAGGGAAGGCCACTCAAGATTCTGTAGCAACACCAGGAAGGAATTCTTTGTGAGGTCGACGAGAACGGACCTACGGAAGTTCTATGGATAGAATCACGTTTTGCCGAAATCATTGAACTTGACATCCACGAAACAATTCCACTATAACTTCCGCTGATGAACATTAATTATTGGTTCAAGCAGCTATGGTGTGGGCATCATAATTTGCATTATATAAGCATTTGCATAATTGATAGTTGTAAATTTGTATTTGTGCTATTTTCATGAAACAAAATAAAAATGAATAACTGAATAACCTGATTGTTTGAGTTTTATTAAATCGTTCCTCAAACCGCAACAGCTACATATTGTAGACCATTTTCCATAAATTAAAAAAAACTAATTTGATAAAGTCTACGTAGACTTTTAGGAAGGGGGGGGGGGTCATTGGAAAAAGTCTACGATGGGGGAGGGGGGGTTGAAAGTATCATATTTCGGTCTACGTGGTTTATGAACAGTCCCAAATTTAACATTTCCAAGTCTGGAAGTGTGTTGCGGTGCGCTTATCCAAATGATGTCGGTGATGCAGGGCACTTGTTGTATGTGGAAGTAGCTTCGGAATGGGCGTGACTGTCCAGACCATTCGGAAATGGGTTGCTGGATCAGCAGTAGAGCTATCACTTTCCAACTCTCGGATTAAAGCTGCTTCCAATGATTACTTGAGGGATTGTTGTAAACAGATTTCTTCCATGGTACCATTGCCGGCCAGTGAGTGTTGGATTGCACACACACACACACACGCACACACACACACACACACACACACACACACACACACACACACACACACACACACTTCGATTTTTTTGCTGTTTTCGGGTTTTTTTTGTCGGATTTTCAACAGGTGAACGTTCGGTAGTCCGATATAAGTTACGTCGCATTAAAAATATTCTCGTTTTTCCTATTCCGTTTACTTTAGGTTTCGTTTGCACGTCACGAGTTATCCATGAATTCACTAAACTTGATTTTAACTTTAATTTTTTCTATCTTCATTTATCTTTTAACGCTTGCCATTCTTAAACTAATAGCTTTATTTCGTGACATTTTTATATTCCAGTACTGTGAACCACGCACACTTGTGCCTGACCCCAATAGCATTAATATTTTCTGTTGGTTTAAATCGGAATCAAAATTTTAAATAAATATACTCGTACATCTCCGGTCAACCGGATGTCTGGAGAATAAACCGGAAACAACATCTAAAATCTTATGGTTATCAAAATGATACCCCAACCTAAATTCAGCGTTCCGTTTACCAAAACAAGCCATGCTGCTAACCCTACCCCATATATCCAACATCCCAGTGAGTTCTCGTGGAAGTGCAGAGGTGCAGAGTATCACGTCAACATACTCCTACCCTATCCTTATTTGACCTGCATGGATGCGGCCGGCGCTGGTATTGCTTTTTAAATTCTAGATCGCCAGTTTTTACACATTGAGGATGACTGTTAGTCCCAAACATCATCTGTTGGTTCTCTGTTTAATAACAGCCGATCTGGCAATAACAGAGTAGCAACCGCAAGCAGTCAATCATGCTCATGCTCATGCTCATTAAGCCATTCGTTGTGTTTTTATGAAGATTTATTTTACTGACAAGCAATTGGTGCCACCCTGTACTCGTTTGAATATGTTCCATCGAAAGAGCTTTCAAAAATCTTTTCTTCGGGGTAACACTTTCAATTTTACGTTAAAACTGAGCCTCAGAAACGGCTTGGACGACATATATATTTTATTTTTGAAATGCGAAAAAAATTACCATTTATGGACCAGTCTAACGTAAAAAGTAGGATTTGTCTAGTGGCGAATTCAAAATAAAATCTTGGCTAATAGTTTTTGCTAAGGAACGATCCTACCATATATTACGAAATACTGTGAGATTTTGTAGCTCTGTCCTGCTTCGTATTGTTAAAATCCGTTTCCACATCCGCCGTTGTTGCCATTTTGATTAACCCCTGGGGTGAATGTTGCCAGCCTTACTCGCCCGCTTATTACGTTGCCGTTTGCCGAGGTAAACACGCCGCGTCCGCGTCGTTGAGTCCAGATTCGAGACTGTCGCGTTAGAGGCGGCCGTTAGTATGTTTGTCGTGTTGCACCAACCACGCAGAGCCGGAGGCGAGCAGTTCTTCCCGTCGCCAGTTCACCGCTGACGGACGTGTTCTTTTCGCCGGGCAGTGCTCGGAGCGCGGAATCGAACTTCAACCTACCACCCAATCGGTCTTGAGGGAGTTCCAATACGCATGACATCGTTGCTGGTCAAGGTGGTTGATGCTGTATTGGTGAAACTCTACTAATCGTAGTGCCTGATTGAAATCGATAAATAACAGCGATGTTTTCTTAACGAGATGTGTGCTATCAATAATTGTGAAATGTGACTGTGCGTAGAGATTGTTGTGTCTGTGGAGCAGTGATTCGCGTTTCTAATCGAAAAGAAGGAATCAGTGTGTTTTCGGTTATTTAGAAACAGAAAAAACTAGCAAAAAGTAGATAGATAAGCGATTGATTTGCCAATAGTGGATACCTGAAAATTGTTTGCGAAACGCCAAATTCATTACTCGATAGTCATCGATTGAAATCATTCAGCTCTGTTTTGGGTTGTTCAACGGTTCACTCAGTATGTGATGCTGATTCTTTGTTTTTTTTTCTGCAGGCTCAAGGAAGTTATGCCCATCACTTGCCAGCACAGTCATTCGAAAAAATGTATCCAGTTCGATTGTAAAGTAAGTTAACCGGTGCTACTCATAATGAAAGTGTTTTGGTACATTTTGGATCACCTTTCGGTGAAAGCTGAACCGGATAAGCCTTTCGAGAATTTGCGATTAATGGCTTACTGCTTACCGGCTTATCTGTTTCATTTTATCGATATTACTAGACTTCTGTTATTGTTGGTCACGTCCGGATGGTTTATGGTACGTCTGCTTTTTGTCTGAATAACGGTGTGGTAGTGCTTTTTTAAATCTTGGCACCTCTTCGTTCTGTATCCACTTCCCGTGAATGGACAATGCGATTTCGCCAAACCATGACTCATTGTGGGTTGTGACGCCTCCTGGTGCCTTCCATTGGTCAGGAAAGATGCTGTATTTCATTAAAGCTAAACGCCGCTGCCCACTGACCTTGAGGCAACAGATTATAGAAGAAAAATGTGAACCCGTTCATGATGCTGACAGTTACTCGTTTGATCCAGCAAAATTTAGTGATTTACCTAGTTGGCTGAGATAAACAACGTATAAAGATGAAATGACAGTTGTTTGCTGTAAGTGTTGACGTACTGCGGTGTTTAGGTGGAGTTGAGATTGTTTGAGCCAGATCGCCCTTGAACAGTTCAAATTGAAGAGTGGCTTAAATTTCAAATATCGGTATCTACACGCGTGAAATTCTCGGAATCTGTTTACTTGCAATCGCCGATGGCGGAGCTGGAATAGCCGATAGCAAGTTATCGATCGATAACATTATTGATGGCGCAGAGCACTTCTCGCTGGCGGGGTGTCCAATGGTGGCGATAGGTTTCGAACGAACGGTTTGCTAATCAGAAGAACAGTGATTGACAAAACAAGCTCGAACTTTGTTTTGATTGTACCGGGTAGGTGGCAGATGTTCTGGGTGTAATCTAAGTTTGCGATTTTTTATTATTAATAAGTCGAATGGTTTTTTTTAACTTACTTCTTTATTTGTCTGGCTCAAGTGCCGTGGCCATAACGGAGCCGAGTTATTTTCATTTTTACAATGACAATAACTTACTAGGTTAATTTTGGAAAGCCTAAAAGCTGTAGCTTGGTCGAAATTGTAGGGCTGGTAGCAGATCTTTTTGACTTGATTATGTACGAACTGATACTAAAAAGTCACTATTGCATCAAAAAGTCACGCTAAAGTCACTATTTTTCGGAAAATGGTCACTCAGTCCTGCTATTTTTGTGCCTTCGTTGTGAAAAGTTAATAAAAACCACTTGTACCTATTGGCAATGACAGCCAATTATGCGATCTGGTCGCACTATATAATATCAGAAATATCTTTTAAAAATCTGGAGAATACTTTGTGACGCTGGCTCACCTGAATGTCTGGAGGAGCCAATTTTACATTATGACATATCTTGGCAATAACCAATACAACAGCTTTGTAGCCCATAAGGTCATTGTTGCAGAATTGTGAACCCGTAACATTTGAAGGACAGTCATTACAAAGGTATAGCATTTGTTCGATCTTAGTGGGGCCCTTTTCAGCTTTAATTCAGCTTCAATGATTCACTAGACGTAATGCATATTCCCTAATACGTAG
>JASCZW010017327.1:0-17204 GCA_034211315.2 Aedes japonicus | reverse complement strand
GGATGTCCCTCGGACGGTGCGCACCTTTATCACAACAATCTGCTCTAGTAGAATTCAACACAGTAAATCTCACATTGGCATTTAAATAGATAGGTCAATATGCTGACTCATCAGAAGTGAATTAATTCCAGAAGCTATTGTGTTTTGCCATAAGTGCTCTGTAAGGTCGAATAAGGTTAAATTTATTGGAGTATTTTGATAAATCATAAAATTTCCTGTAAGCAGATGCGTTCAATGCTATTCAAAGTTTCATGGTGCGACCTCAAACCGTTCAAAGGGCGATTACTGCGTTTAAGTTGCGATTCGGTAGACCGGAGACGATTATCAGAGTATTTGAAGGAGAACTGCGCTGGAAGTACAAAATCTTTGCGCTACGATATCGTACGAATGAAGATAGGCAACAGTTCGCGGATTCCAGTTTTGCCGCAAGTGTCTTCGCCAGCAGGTGGTTGCACTTCCAGAAGCGGTAGTCTACCAACAAAGGTGGACTTACAAAGCAGAATGACGAGCGCAATATTAATACACACCAGGTCTGGGTCTGGTGTCTGGGGTCATGTCTGTACCTACTAGTTACATTGTTTGGAGGAGGAGTTCAGGTTTAATGCGACGCCATCATCTAGGGTAAGAGCTTACACTCATTGACCAGCAGCTTGCCTAAGACCTGAAACTATCTGAGAAAACCCTTCCACTCTGTCTCAAGTGGATTGGAGACACACTTCGCTACGAAGCTGACTCACAAAACATCAGCGTTGGAATTTGTAGACAGGAAGGAAACCGCACGATTCTTCAAGATGCAAGAACAGTCGAATAACTTCAGTTACCTTTCCAATCTCTAGATGTGATTCAACGCTCAGAAAAATACAAATATCTACAGGAATTTCCTGTGGAATACTACTCAAACGATCGTCCACGAATATTGATTGGCTTGAAACAGGCCAATCTTATGTTAGTTACGTTGGCACATTTCTGAACTCAGCAGTTTTTCCCGGCCCAGCTAAGTTGGCTTCGTTAGTGGGAATCTTGTACCAGTTTCGTGCGCATCAGATTGACGCGAGATGTTCCACCAAGTAAGAATTGTTCCCGCATTGCCAGCGAACTCTGTGGCGTGATGGAGAAGGTGCGACGAGTGATGACGTTTGGGACATGCTGTTCCCTGCAACGGCTCAATTCGTAAAAAAAAACAAAAATGCAGACAGGTTTGAAGAAGAATATCCGGAAGCGGTGCGGATTACAAAAGAAGACACTATGTGGACGACATGGTGATATGTGCTGAAACGGAGCAGAATGCAGTTGCGCTAGCTGAGTTGGTAAGTTTTATCCACATGCAGGCCGCTTTTGGAATCCACAACTGGGTTTCCAACTCAACGTTGGTACTCTCAAAATGAATGATGAAAAGTTTGCCAAAAATGGCGGGATACACAGGACAATGCGTTAAAACACAAGCTCTGTTGGGCGAGGAATGATTCTGCGGTACTCCAATGAAGTCGATGCCCAACTAAACGGGAGATCTTTCGCACATTGACGAGCATATATGACCCCTTAGGACTCATCGATCACTTCTTCATCCTGCTTAAAATTCTACTCCAAAAGGTATGGCGTGCAAATATTGATTGGGAAAAGCACATTCCTGAACATTTTTGTGAGAAATGGCGCAATTGGCTGATTGAAGATTGAATTGGAGAAACTACGAGTTTCAAGGTGTTATCGGCAAATCGCATCGTCGATGGAAACTGCAACGATCGAAATGCACATTTTGGTCGATGCAAGCGAAAGAACTATGGCAGCGGCTGTGTTCTTGCGATTTGTGAAAGGTGACCAGGTAGAATGTTCTCAAGTTGGAGTCAAGACTAGAGTGGCACAGATAAAATACGCTTCTTTAGTCAACTTTCACACATTAGATCTCACACTGACATTTGAATAGATAGGCCAATCAGAAGTGAATTGATTTGAGAAGCTATTTTTTTTCTTTATTATAAGGAGTGTATCAGAAAATAAGCTATCCACAAACTTTCTTTCAAATTATGTTGAAAACCGATATTTTATTCATACAAATAATTGATTTTTTATTGAACGAGGTTAAACTTGAACATAATGAAGACCGGATGAAATTTAAGTTATTCCTTCACGAATTTTCGAACTTTGGATCTGAATGCTCTTCATCAAGTTCCGGACAAGTGTTGCATCGCATTTTTTGGACGCTTGAGCCCAAATTTTTTTAAACTCCTGCATGTTCCCAGCTGCCTTACCAGTCTTCTTGAAGACCCTCTTCACGATTGCCCAGTAACGTTCGCTGGGTCGAAGCTGAGGGCAATTTGGTGGATTGATATTTTTCTCAACAAAATCTCTACCCTTTTCCGCAAGCCAATTGAGAGTGGTTTTGGCATAGTGAGCCGACGCTTAATCCGGCCAAAACAGTGGAGGTGTACTATGCTTCTTATATAAAGGCAACAATCTCTTCTGGAGACGACTCAGATCGATAGATTTCAGCATTTATAGTTCCGGTAGTGTGCCTGAATCCACTTGAATCGACCTGTCCGCATCGTTCACATCCTCCTCAACGACGGCAGTAAAGTGTTGTGGACCTGGAAGGGTTTTGAGTCTTCCTTACATAGGTCTCATCGTCTATCAAAACGCATGCATCCGGACGCTGCAAAGACGCGAATACAATTTCCGGGCCTTGTTGCTGCTCGCTTCTTCTGTTCTGCACTATTTCGAGATTTTCTGCTTCTTGTAGGTCTTCAGAGTGGTTTCGCCTCTTGATACGCTGGATCATTCCGGCACTCGTTCCTGCTTTTTGGCCAAATCACGTATTGACATTGATTTGTTCTTCATGATTAGGGATACCACTTTTTGTTCCAGTTTCGGGTTGGAAGAACCGGGGCTTTCTGCCTCTTCCTGGTAGCTCATCCAAAGAATAGTATTCCCCAAACTTAGTAATGATGTTTTTAACACTCGCATGATGAATACCAAACCGCTTCGCCAATTTTCGCATAGTAATACCCTTCTCACTTAGCCATGTGTCCAGAACCTTAATTTTCACTTCCTTTTCAATACGCGACATTTTGAAAACGCAGAATTTGAACCGCACAAACAAGTAAACAAAAGAAAGCTGACAGTAAAACGCACAGCATTTTCAGTCCTGAGCTGTTTCATCTCTTTAAAAGCTATTTTGTTTTGGGATCAGTGCTCTGTAAGGTCGAATAAGGTTGAATTTATTGGAGTATTCTAATAGTCAGTGTACGGTAGGTTGGAAATAGAATAGAAGTATTGAAAATTGAGCAAAAGAACCTGGATAAAGTAGTACTCGAACCAAGGACGTTCCCTTTGCCTAACATTCCACTGCGGGCAAGGTTAAGGCACGGACGAATCCGCCATCCCAACAGGCAATTGTATCGCGTTGGAACACGCTCATGTACCACTGATAGCTTGTGATAGTTTCTAGCGGTTTTTTGTATGCACTCTGTTTTGATGCATACATGGGAGAGGAACCCTCTCCTTTTGGGTTTGTTTTTATTCGCAAGGTCTGATGATCACTAAAGTCTCTCTTACCAAATCATTGAGTTCTGCTTCGGAAAATAATAATGGTTTCGCTTCAAATTCTGTATCGCTTTGATCCGCGTACGTTTACAGCAGGCAGTACTTCAAATGAAGACTCCCTTATTCGTTTTGGGCAAATAGGTACCGGTTCGAATTCGAATGTGAGTTGGATCAGCATACTGAACCGACTTATCGCGGCCATGTATGTTGAACTTCGGTGAGGCAGAAATAACAATACGTAGGAATGCAAAAAGATTCATTCGAAATAACTGGCTTATCAAAGGACAAATAGCGGCTTTACAGTGACAGAAATAAGAGTATCTAACAAATTTTAATGGAACCAGTGGTATGCCATACATACCTGTTACCTGCTATCCACCTAGCCAGGCATGTTTTGCACGAATAACCCAGAACGTTAGGCACCCATGGTTTATCCAGATTCTCCGGAAAAAATTCAAAATAAAAACGGAACGCAGATTGAAGAGAAGCAGCGAATATGACCGCGCCATAAAAATGTAGACGTCACAGGCATGACAAAACTTTTGTGGATCATTTTTGCATATGAATTCCCGCTTTTCAGCGCACATTTTTCTCACTCCGATAACTGAACAACGAACTGTCACCGTTTGAGAGAAGAAAGAGAGGAGGAGGAGAGAGAGAGAGAGAGAGAGAGAGAGAGGAAGGAGATCGGCGTATTTCTTTCGAATTTCTGTTTTTCCCACATTTCTGCAGTTGTTCCAAAACCAGCGTAACTTTCTCATTTTTCAACCGATTTTCACCGTTGAGCCCTAATTTTCTTTTTTTTCTTTGGCTTTTAGATACATTCGCAATGTATTGTTTTGTTCACATAACTTTGGTATTAATCATATGTTAAGCACATTTTTTTACAAATCTCCACAATAAAATCGCAAAAAATTATATATACTTATGAATAGCGTCGAATCTATTGCTCTTAGAATATTGCAATGTTCAAAAGAACGATGCTAAATTTAATTTTGCTTCATTTGATAGCAAAATATTTGAAAAAGGATCATACGCGTTGGAGATATTTTATTTTAGGTAAATGGTTTTTTGTTCATTTATTAAAAAAATCAACTTTTATCCATTTCTCAAGAATTGTCCTACCTTAATTTTTTGACGACATTTTTGAATTCTGCATAAAATTTCACTTTAGAAATGATGATCAGCTTACCGAGTTTATAAATGCTATAAACTAGTGTAAAAGAAGTAGGATCTAGGAAAGAAATTGTGGTAGACGAGTTACGAGGATGCACTAAACGTTAGAAAACAACTATGAAATATAATTATTACATTTGAATTTTTTTTGCATTGAAGAAAATTTTAATCAACTAAATATTAAAATTAACACTTCATTTGATCACTTTTTAAAAAATAAAAAATAAAACCTTGAAACACTTATTCAAATTTTCGCTAGTGAACGCGAGCAAATTCCTTTTAATTCTACTATGAGCTTATTTCTTTGGACAGATAGGCCTATTTCGTCTGCTACTTACAGACTTCTTCAGTGTCGAGTGCTATTGCTTCAGAAAAACAATAAAAATTTAAATGTAATAGAAATGAAAGATCTGCTTATTTCTAAAATAAATTTTTTTTGTAGATACGGCCCGTTAATTAGGGCCTGTTCATAAACCACGTGGACTCATTTTTTTTTAAATCTCGGACCCCCCTCCCTCCTTTGAAATTTTGTATGGAGCGTAGACTTTGGTCAACTCCCCCTCCTCCCCGCAGTTTGTTTGTGTGATTGATTTTCTTCAGTTTCTGCTTTTTAATTTTCCAACTAAGTCACTCCAATCCTGTGCCCTGATGGTCTTATATTTACCCATTGCATATATATTTCATCACCACTACATAATTAATTTTTATAAGACAAAATTTTAATTGTTGTTTCTTACCTTCACTGGTCCACCTTCTTCCCTGCCGACCAATATTCTTCCGAAGCGGCTTAATACTTTTTTTAACCTAGAGAATTAACAGAGGTTCACACGCAGAAAACGTCACCAGTGCCGGAACGGAAAAACAACGAAATGAAAATTAAATCCTTAACATCACTTAGTCCAGTGTTGGTCCATTAGAAGATCCTCTAACTAAATTTTGTTTGAGACCCTGATTCAATTGTTTACCTGCTCAGTTCTCTCGATTACAAATTCATTACATTTGTTTGATTTTTCAAATCATCATTTGGTGTTATGGGATCAGACTCTTACGTTTAAAGACTAGCAAAAATTAAATTGATACGCACAAAAAGACCTGTAATTCGTGATTTATTAAGTTTAAAAAGTTCATCAATGGTTAGTTCACTTTTATTAGAACTTCAAAGTTACAGCTACTTAGGTGGTTACATTTATCCAGTTCAAACGAACTCTCTAACCTTCCTCTTGATTGAGCCCATCAGCGCCCGCACAGTGGAAACGGACATATTTGCTGGATGTCCTTGATAGCCCAAGTAGCACACTACGATCATAAATAGCTGTACTTACTTGATTATGACTTAGCAAGTCATATTTATGTTATCTCAACCGAATGGCATCAAGTGTGCTACTAGGGAGCCCACCGCCTCGTCAAAGTCACTATTTTGAAATTGCCCAGTATATTTCGATTGGTCGAAATTCCGGGAAATTCGGAAAATTTATTATCTTAGAGATAAAATCGGCAACTGGCCAAGTTGGACCAAAAGATGCTTGCGGATGAACAGTAATACGCATACTATAATTGTGATGTAAGGTTGTTGAATAGAAGTACTGAAAATTGAGGGAAGGGCTTGGATATAGCAGTACTTGAACCAATGCACGCTTTATCAGGCATTCTTCGATGTTAACTTGGGATGTCAGGGAAGTGTCAGGGCAGTGAAAAATGGTTCCGTTTTCAGGCCACAACTTCAAATCGCTTGCCAAATCATGGCCTTTTTTGCAAACCTGTAGACAAATATGAACTTGAATCTTCCCGGTATTTCCTAACGTCCAGTCACAAATCACTGTCAAAGTTTGTCGAATCCCAACACTAGAGGGGTGCGCGAGGGGCGTACCAGTTAACTTTTAGTCAGTCTTTAGTTCATGATAACCCAGGTAACGAATAAACATTAGCATTTGCAGTACCAAATCTACATTTCAGAAGCTACAAGCATTGTATTAGCATTATATCAGCATCTTGACTGCTATCTGTTGTAAAGTTGCATTTCAAATGTTATTTAAATGCTTGTAGTCTGTAATAAGCATTTCGAATGCAAAATAGCATTAATGAAGCTTTATCATAGCATTGCACTAAAGCAACCGTATACTGGGCCAGAAGTGACATTTACGTTGCATTTAAGGCGACTTAGATGCTTGATAGGCTGCCTTAAAGACGCTTTGGAACTGCTTATTGGTTACCTGGGACGCAGATTCCAATTTGACGTGATGTTTACACTTTACATGCTGTCTTAAGTGTATCTGCTTAAAGCCTGATCACTTTAAATTTCTGATACCAAAATAAAGGGCGATACGGTCAAAATTTGGTCAATATCAACTTGACGTATTTCTTTCCAATTTTGCATTTAAAAAACCTGAACACCCCCTCATTTTGAAGGTGTGTGTGTAGAATGTTGCTCCTATTTTGATTTTGGAATTCACTCTTCAGTTGTCAAATGCCGTCTAAGCAAGAAGAGCAGCGTATCAAAATTTTGCTCTCGCATCGCGAAAATCCAGAGCTACTCGCACGCAAAGGTTGGCAAGAATCGCCAAAGTTGCCAAATCAACCGTTACAAATCTAATTAAAGTGTTTGGGAACGTTTGTCGACAGCCAGGAAGTCTGGATCGGGGGAAATCGAAAACCGGAAGCCGCTGAGACGACAAAGAGAGTTGCCGGTAGTTTCAAGCGAAACCCTAACCTATCTCTCCGAGATGCCGCAAATAAGCTGGGTGTATCGTCTACAACCGTGCATCGAGGCCAAAAACGAGCCGGACTGTTGACTCATAAGAAGGTAGTGACTCCAAATCACGATGATAAACAAAATACGACGGCTGAGCGCGATCCCGGAGGCTGTACACGACGATGCTGGACGAAGTTTGACTGCGTGGTAATGGACGACGAAACCTACGTCAAAGCCGACTACAAGCAGCTTCCGGGACAGGAGTTTTATACGGCAAAAGGAAGGGAAAGGTAGCGAGATATTTTCAGCCACACGAAACTGTCAAAGTTCGCAAAGAAATATCTGGTTTGGCAAGCTATCTGTACCTGTGGCTTGAAAATCAGCATTTTCATAGCTTCCGGGACTGTCAACCAAGAAATTTACGTGAAAGAGTGTTTGAATAAACGTCTGCTGCCTTTCCTGAAGAAACACGGTTGTTCCGTACTGTTTTGCTGGATTTGGCTTCTTGCCGTTATGGTAAAAGGCCATGGAGTGGTACGCCGCCAACAACGTGCAGGTGGTTCCCAACGGACAAGAACCCTCCCAACACGCCAGAGCTCCGCCCAATTGAGAAATACTGGGCTATTGTCAAGCGGAACCTAAAGAAGACCAAAAAACTGCTAAGGACGAGCAGCAGTTCAAGGCAAACTGGGTTTCTGCGGCGAAGAAGGTGGACAAGGTGGCTGTACAAAATCTGATGGCAGGGGTCGAGCGTAAGGCCCGGCAATTCGGATTTGAAAAAGCGGAAGCCTAACTGAATATTTTTCCTGAATTTTTATACTAATTGAACTTGAAAAAGGAATTTAATTTGATTTTTTAAATAAACGATTTCACCGATTAACACGCATTTTCCACTTGACCAAATTTTGACCGTATCACCCTTTAATAGCAGCAAAAAAAATATTAGACATAGGATATGTGTCTCATTGACTCAAGCCTAATTATGCAACCAGCGATCACATTTTTCATTGTAAAATAAAGTTTTTAAGCTGTAAGCAAGATTCAACTAGTTATACACTTGCAAAGATAAGTTTGATAAGACATCTGGTAGCATGTATCACTAAAAGTTACACAACTATTTTTATAATTCTATAAACTTTCGAGGGATGTGGATTTAATGCCGTTCTTTAGGCACCAAATTGGGTCTATTCATGGATGCAACTTCGTCCCATTCGATGAATTTATTACTAAATGCAATCTTTGTATGGTTTTTTTTCTAGTTTTATGAATTTAGGCATTACTAAAACATTATAATTCACTACAATGATTTTGTCTCTTCGATTTGTGTTGAGATGAGCCATTTGAATATAAACAACAGCTAATTCATGCATTTCCACTTGAAATTTTACCAATAACAACCCTTTTTACTACGTTATTGATATGGAAACAGTAGTTGGAACATAAAAAATATATGTACCCAACATTGGGTCTACGATTTTCTTGTAAAATCATTGCTTTTTAGTTATGTGAACAATAAGTTTGTAACGTATAACTATTTTCTGCACATCCAGACTGCATTACTTGCTTTATCGATTCAATTAAACCAAACTTAGATCACTTGAAATCGTGTAGATCATCTGTTCAGCATAACGAGTGAAATCATGATGCCCCAAAAGTTCAAAAACCGAAAATTACGTGGAAGTGCACAACTATAAGATGATTAATATTATCTCAATTGCTTCGGATTCACATCTATCATGCTAATAACAACATGATTTTGTTGATTATCGCTCAAATTAATGACACATTTGATACATGGGCCGAATGAAGGAGCTAGGCTAACATTCGTCCCTTACCTCATTTATGTTTACACTAGAAACAATATGTTAACCTTTCTTTCTGTAAAGTTCTCGAACTATCTGTGGTACAACCGCCTTCAGTTTCTGCATGATATTCTCAGATACACCCGCCGTGACGATTCTTCTCTTGAAATCATCGGTACCATTTGCTTTCTTCTTAGTTTCGAAGAGTTCCCGCTTGAAGCAGTGCTGTATTTCGAGCACTCGACACTGAAGAAGTCTGTAAGTAGCAGACAAAATAGGCCTATCTGTCCAAAGAGATAAGCTCATAGAAGAATTAAAGGGAATTTGCTCGCGTTCACTAGCGAAAATTTGAATAAGTGTTTCAAGGTTTTATTTTTTTTTTTTTTAAAGTGATCAAATGAAGTGTTTATTTTAAATTCTCCTAGTTTCCCAATCACAATCGTTCTACTAATACGCTCAAAAAAGTTTTTTTAATAGTGTTTAAAAAAAGTGAAAGTGAACTAAATATTCTTGTGGTGGTTCATCTTTTCCAGAAACATGTCCTTCAGTTGGCGCAGCAAGCCATAGTGAGTGTGTTTTGGAGCCTCTCAGAAAGTATGAGAACAGTTTACTTGATTCTACTTAGATATTTTGGTACATCGAGTACGGTGAACCAATAGTAAAAGTAAGAGAGTTCACAACAAATCATCAATACAATCGTTCAAAGCCCTACTCAAAGCAGACTTCATTTTTTTCAATACACCTCAAACAGTTAAAATCAGGACGCACTGATCAGTTTACAGCATCGTTCCTATTGCTAAGTTTTGAAATATGTTTAAATTACAACACTGAACACAAGTAATTTAATTTCGTTAATTCTGTTCAACTTTTCAGTTTAATTTTTTGACCAACAATGGTCAGCTTTCATTTCAGCTTCACAAAGAACGAAACGATAACTTATTGCTTGCTCTCAACACAGTATTCTTAATGCACAGTTAGTATTTAAGAGCTTTCGATGCCAGGTGCCATTTTTGCATTAGTATGATTGTGTGGCAAAAGTACAGTCATACGCTTTGCCCAGGGAGTCGAGCATTTTTTCCTTAGACCAGACCGGGAATTGAACCCAGCCACCTCCAGCATGGCTGGAGCCTTGCAGCCGCGCCTTTACAGACTGAGCTGAAGGAAGGACCGAAAGAAGCAACATTCTTCATTCAGATCACAAAGAAGCAGCATTCTTAATTAAAAATGCACACCAAGCTTTCGTTCTTTTCATGGTACCATAATCAAGTTTATCATCATCAAAATCACCACCATGCTCATGACCATCAGTTTCATAATAAGAAAAGCTGCATCAACTAACGAATCTTCCCTGTGCAGTCCCTGAAGCGAATCCAAAATTAGGTCCCTCCGATGTTGGCCATCCTGTGTCGTGCATCAGAGTTTTACCTTCCCACGCAAACTGTTGGTCCTTCCACAGCAAGAAGCGCATAACTGTAACTTTATTACGCCGCCGGAGGGATAATACATCAGCCACGTGACGACCATTACTGCACCGAGCGATAAACTCCCCGCCGGAATTCACCTCTATATTTACCCACCGGAACCAGGACCGGAAGTTGGAACCGGGATCCCCAAAAACCGACATCCCGCAACATTGCAGTCTCTAATGAAATGAGAAAAAATCACCGCCGACCAGCAAACAAGAACTGTTTACCCACACAACATCCCGAAAACAGAGGAAACTCATCCACGCGGTAAGCATCCTGTCGCAGAACTGCCACATAAAGCTGTCGGATGTTTTATCCACTCACTCGCAAGCACACGCCCCACGCACCGCGCTAAGGAGCAAAGTGAAACATCAAAAAACCGCCGGAAAGTTTTTCCCATTTTCGAGGGAATGCGAGCGAGCAACATTTTCACGGTTACCATCCGTCACAAAGCTGTCGTATCACCTGAATTTATGGTTTTTGAACTTTTTTTTTTTGAGACTATAAATTTTACGCTTGTGTTGCGGCGTGCGAGTCGTCCTAGGCAGCCAGTGTAGCAAGAGTAGCAACAGAACATGGATATGGAAGATTGAAGGAAAAATCACATTCTCTATCAGCTCGGCTTTCACCTCCTTGGGTTGGAGAAGACGGATGCGGGGAAGGGCGTTCTGGCGCGGAAGGAGTCAAAGTTAACCGGGAAGGATGTTGCCAAAAACTCTGACATGTCTGGCTGGGTACATTAAGCGGGATTAGATGCTAATGCCGCGCCGTTGTTGCCAGGTAGCTCCTCGGAATGGTGGGAAAATTTTGAATTTCGGATGGCGTATGAACCTTGATGGAAGTTGTTTTTATTAAAAGTTTCGGAGTGAGATGTGATTAAACATTATACAACTTTCATTATTTTCAGAAATGGTTCTCCATCTGAGACCGTAACAAAAATGGGAAATCTAATCAAACTTCAACGCAATTTGCCACAACGATTGCTCGTTCGGTCCAAATACCATTCTCACGATTTGGTCGAATTTGCCGTCGTTTGAAGAAGCACTTGCTTTTGTGTCCCCTAAAGTGCCGCAATTTCCAATCATATTAAGGGGTGCGATCATATAATCCAACACATGCAAGGAGCCCGATTGGCTGACTGACCGGCTCCTTCCAACCCCGATTATGGCTCAACGGAGAGAAAAAAAAATCACAAAATTGTGCTCCTTTACTTCTCGGAGCGATCACACACATTGCCACCATTATTATCGTTATGATTATGGATTTTCCCACAATTTTCACCCCGTTCGTTTGTTCGTCCTCCGGTCGCCATTTGGCGTATGACTTGCGAAGAATTTCCGCACCAAATTGGCAGTGATTTTATTGGGGTGTGCAATCTCATCCCCCTCCCCACCCATTGAGCTCGCGTGCCATTTGTACGCTTATCGATAATGGCAAATGAATTCATCACGCACGGAAGATTGCCGTCATGCGTGAGTAGCAAGCCAATGCGAGCGCAGAAAATCCGAGGACTGAGAAGTGGCAAATCGTGATCGTGATTGCATTCCAAATGGGCGTCGATTTTGGCCCAAATCCTCCTTAGTGGGTTATTGTCGTCATCGTCGTCGTCGTCATCTTCGTCGTTGCGGGAAACAGGAGCCGGTACTTTCGAGGGGTTTACGATTCCTTTACGATTGCCATTGATCGGATTGGTTCGGGCTCTTGGCAGCAACCGATTTGTGGATAGGATTTTATTTACGCTAGCACTATCTGAAGTGGATATCCGTGTTTCATGCGATACTGGATAGACGAACGGAATAAGCTCGTTAAAATAGGATCGAATATCTCAGCAGAAGTTGAAGCACCTGAATTAATTCGACATCAATGAACCATTCTACCGAAGATGATATGTTTTTATGGACAATCAGTCATATTTCAAACGACATAACTTGCAGATTAATTTCCACGTGAACTCTCAATACATTTCATCTGCGCTTTTCCTAAACAAACCCGATTTGCGAAGGCTCTACTCTAATCGGTCAAAATTATGCTACAAACAGTAAGTGAACTTAGTTGAAAAAGTATGTGGACAATTTGTTTTCCACGTATTTCCAATCATCACTGCCACTAACATTTTGAACAGTATCCTTTTTCCTGTTTAGTCATATTCACTTTATTCGCCGCAGAACGCCAGCTTGCCTTGAACTGTTTCTCACTCACAACAGCTTTTTGAGTCTTCTCACGGTTCCGATTACCGATGGCCCAATATTATTCAATTTGACGAAGCTCTGGCATGTTGGGAGGCTTCTTGTCCACTTGAACGTTGTTGGCAGCATACCACTCCATGGCCTTTTTCCGTAATGGCAAGATGCCAAATCCGTCCAAAAGAGAACGGAACAATTGTGTTGCTTCAGAAAAGGCAGTAGGCGTTTTTGTAGGCACTCGCTCAATTAAATTTCCAGGTTGACGGTTCCGGTCTACTCAAATTGGTCAAAAGCATGGCTACTCAAGAATGAGTGAACTTAGTTGAGAGTAACAAGTGGGCAGTTCGTTTTCCCTATATTGGGAACAATTTTCACTGCGACCATATTTGATCCATTATGATGCATCCTCTTTGCTGTATGGCTGGTCATATGATAACCCTTGGCCTTTAAATCCAGAAAAATGATTTCGGCATGTTTTCTGTTGTGAATTGTCTCTCTGCAAAAGTTGTCTAAATATGCAATGACGTCGCTTGTTGACGCAATGACGTTCTTTTAATTCATGACCCTTCTGTTAACCATACGTTCGAATAGTTTTAGGATACAGCTGGACAAACAGAACCGTCTTAGATTGCTGAGATGCTGCTGGAGCTGAAAAGACAACAACGCTAAAGGGCCCGGAGTATAGAGACCTGGTAAGACAGGCCTTAGGTGAGGGCGTGGAAGTACGCGCCCTCATCTCGCAGGTGACGATCCAGTGTAAAAACCTAAATAAGATCACCGAGGCAGACGAGATCTTCACTGCACTAAAGGAACAGTGCGAGATCGAGGTTGCTGCCGCAGACATACGTCTGAGGAAGGGTCCACTCGGGACCCAGATGGCAAACATGAGGGTAGCGGCAGTCGACGCGGACGCGGCGTTGAAACTGACGAAGGTGAAGGTGGGATGGTCTATATGCCCACTAAGCCTACACCAGCCGCCGAAGGCATGCTTCAGATGCCTAGAGAGCGGACACATGTCCTGGAAGTGCAAAAGCCCAGATAGGAGTAACATGTGCAGAAGGTGTGGCAGCACAAGCCACAAGGCGCGATACGACAAATGAGCCTCCAAATTCTTGATGTGTGCCGTTAAACCGGACGATCATGGGAGGGGGCCAAGTGGCCGGCCGCTAATGGTATTACAATCGTAAGGCAGGTAACCCAACTAAATCTGAACTATTCTGAGGCCGCACAGCAACTGCTGTTTCAGACATTTCGTGAGTGGACATCGGAAATCACGATAACATCCAACCCATACCGCATCCCAGCCGGCAACGGAAACTGGCGGCAATATAGACTATGGGTAAGCACCCGGCTAAGGAGGTTGTGTCTACCACAAACGAAGGCTTCGCAGTTGTAAAAGTGAATAGAGTGTTCTTCTGCAGCTGCTACGCACCGCCAAAATGGTCGATCGAAAAGTTTTCCAACTCGTCGGCCTGAACTGGTTGGTAATAGCGGGGGACGCTGGGGCGCGCGAGTCACCTTACCAGCCCAGATTCTTCTGGAGGCCATGGCTAGGCTCAATGTGGACCCTAGCCAACGTGGGTACCAAGATTACCTACCATAAAAACGGAGCGGAATCGATCATCGATATAACATTTAGCAGTCTTGGGATGCTTAACAATTGGAGGGTGGATGATGGCTACCTCCATAGCGACCACTTGGCGGTTCGTTATTGTATTGTCCACAATACAAAGCAGTATGCGGAAGGAAGAGCATCCACTCCATTCGCCCACAGACGAAGGACGTACTTTGATGTAGAGCCTTTTAAAGAGGCGCTTGAGAGGGAACGAAACCTGTAGCACACTATCATAAGGGAACCTTGCGACGAACGACTCGTTATGACACTTACACGAGCGTGCGATGCGACCATGCCGAGGAAGTCAAACCGAGGAATGGAAAATCGCCAGTATATTGGTGGAAGAGTCGATCGCCGACCTCCGAAGAATATGGCTCCAGGCATGGTCTGTGTCAGAAGGCCAATACGAATTCGAGGGTAGTAATGGCCAAAACCAGAGGATCGGCTGCTCCAACCGAGCGTTCTTCAGAGCTGCTGCAAGTGATCGTTGGGGGACTCTTTCCGAGCAACGACCCGAGTCCATGGCCCCCCGCCGCCATAGATTTGTCCCATGACCAGCGTTCCAGTATCCCAGACCTTAACGCTGTCATAACGACGGAATGGTGGACGGCTCAGCTGAACACCCGAGACTATGTGGGCATTGACAACGGCACAACGGGGACCGGTGATGAGACGACGGCGACGAATGCGGAACTCATTGCGATAGCAAAGTCGCTAAAGGTGAACAAAGCGCCGGGACCTGATGGTATCCCGAACCAGGCCATCAAGACGGCTATCTTGCTGGATCCCAAAATGTTCAGGGTGATGATGCAAAAGTGTCTGGACGAGGGCGTCTTCCCGGACGCCTAGAAAATTCAGACCCTTGTGTTGCTAACAAAGACAGGGAAGCCACCAGGAGATCCAGGAGACCAGGAGATGATTTTGTTGGCGTTGAATCGATATAGCGTGTCATTCGGCTTGCATTTCTGTTTTTTCTGAGTGTTTTTCTTCTCAGTGTTATGGCCTCTGCGACCTTCTGGTTCCACGAAGGCACCTCTTTTTGGGAAATTTTAGTGGAATTTTTCAGTATAGCCGAGAGAGCTGCTAATCTTATTGCTTCTGTTAGTGACTCTATGGTGTATTAATTGGTTGAGAGTATTGTTTACCTCTCATTTGACTTCGAATATGTTCCAATTTGCTTCTTGAGTTTTCCATCTGGCAATTCGAGATAGTTTTTGAGCAGGAGTTATGCCGATCATTATTAGAAAGTGGTCACTTTCGTGTTGATCATCGGAAACAATACAGTTTAGATTGGTGGCAATATCCGCAGTGCAAAGTGTTAGATCGATACATGTTGAGAATTTTGCATTCCATTTCGGTTACTCGTGTGTATGAAGGTAGTGCTGTCGGCATTAAGGATTACGAGGTCTTGTTTGTTTATCAAGTTTCCGATTGTTTTTCCCTGCAGTCATCTCTGTAGGGGATGGGACGTTTGGCGTATGGATCTTTGCATATGGATGTTCGGCCGAATGGATGTTTGGATGAATGGATGTTTGGCCGAATGGATGCTTGTCCGAATGGGCGTTTGGCTAAAGGGACGTTTGGCCGAAAATGGTCTATTAGCATAAATGTATTGCAGATCTGAAAAAGTGTTTTCAAACGCATTAGATCTAAAAAAGGAAATGAGGATCCAAAAAACATTCTCGAACGCATTAGGTACCATTGCGATATTCTAGGCTTATTACACAAAGAGTTTATCAATATGTGTGCGCATAAGCAGTTATAAGGATTCTAATTAAGTTTCGACTATATCAATTCACTATGAAACGAAATTTTTATGTTCAAAAATGTAAAAAATGGTATTCGGCCAAGTACTTATATGCATGAGAATAATGAATATGTATTGATAAAATTGTAGACTTCTGATTTTAGGTGGAAATATTTATTATGTTAAACAGCTAGGGACAGAAAGGGTCATTATTTTTTATAATCTTGAATATATATTCATTTCCTCCGATATACCTTCTTTTGATTCTTTGCACATGCGTCTTCTATGACGATACATGTTCCTGTATTTGAAAGCAAACTTCTAAAATTCTAAGGAATGTTCCTTCTTCCAAATATTAGCAGTTCTTTATACTTTCACTGATCAAACAAATGTAATTCTCATGATTTTATGTATCACAATTTGAGAAACTTTGAACCGACTTTTGAATTGTGTGAGAAACTAATATATGATAATTTTGAGCTTCAATAAAATTGCATTTTCCGTATTTTACTTTTCAGACGTTGTTTGGAATTAAATGATTAAAAGATATTTGGCTAAATGGCTTCGAACCCTGAAATAACCTGGCATGGCATTTCACAGTAGAGTTATGGCGATTATCAAAACATGGTGAGAGATAATATGATCAAACTTAAGCAAAACAAACGGGACAATATATGAGAATTTCACCATTTGAATGAAGAATAGACATAAATATACATTGACCTATTTTATTTCTATATCACGATCACGATCACCAAACATCCGTTCAGCCAAACGACTTTATGCCAAACGTCCGTTCGGCCAAACGTCTCTATGCCAAACGTTCATTCGGCCAAACATCCACATGCCAAACGGGGTATCATCGATTCTTGTCTCGTTGTTGTCACGGGTGGCATTTCCCGCCAACTCGTAGGCTTCAGCAGCCATGCTTCTCACAGCGAGGTTGACAGGAGCATCGGCTTCAATAGCCAACTGTACCAACGCCTATC
>JASCZW010017326.1:0-17202 GCA_034211315.2 Aedes japonicus | reverse complement strand
CATCAGTAATCACTGCAATATCATTAAATGCCGATTTCGAGGTTCTTCCTTCAGTGATTGTTGTGAAATCTTTTTGAAAAGTTTGGTAATCTATGTAACAAGTACGGCAAAAAACGAACTTTTAAGAGAAGTTCTCAGTTAATCCCGCTAATTGGTGAGCACCAAGATTGTCATTCATAGTGGTGAAAATAGAACCGTATATTCGCTCCTCTATTCCACCACCGTGGACTTTATTCCTTCTTCTTCTAGAACCTTGAGATCTTCAACAAGTCGCCTAAATACAGCAGTTGATCCACAATGTGCAAAGTCTTTCGTTTTGCAGATCAAAACCAACTGAACATTTTCAGTTAAGCATCGTAGATGAGGATCCAAATTTCCTATGACAGCATAAACACACAATACCTTATGACGGCCAGTAGCGTTTCCAATAGAATTAACTACAAGTTCCGCCGCGTCTTGGTATAAGAAAATATTGAGAGTTTTGTCACTAAAGAAACCACTGTTCTTAAACTTCAGCCCATCTCGGTAATCTGATAAAAATCCTGACTTTTCAGATTTGTTGCGGAAAATGGCCCTATAAACACTTGTATCGTTCAACAGAGCCGTAAATGTTTCTAAAATTGGGACATAATAATAGAAACATTCTCTATGGTCGTTATTTTTTTGTAGTGATATTTGCACTGGGGAAACGTATGAAAAATTTTCGCGAAAAAACTTTTTACGCATGTGAGCTGAACGAAATTTTCCTTGGGAACCAAATAGTCGATCTAAGATATTTTCACAAGCAATTGTGCGCACTATTTTAGCTTCTTGTTCGGAGGTCAAATTCAACTCTTGGGCAACTTGCTTAAACCTTATTTCTAAACACTTTTTCTGTGCAATTGCTACTTCTTGCAATGTCAGAACTATCTCCTGCACTGCTGCATCCGGAATATGCTTTTGAGAGATGAGCTTGATGAAAAGGCTGCCAAACAGTGCTTCTATAGAAGCGTAGCCTTCATCAGGTGGTGAGATTTCTTGGAAGCACATCTTTTCTTCTCGATCATCGTGTAAATTAAATTCTTCTTCTTCAATCACATCTGAGTTATCAACACTTATCAACACGTCCCGTTTTGCACGATGACAATATAGGTTGTGTAACCGCAAGCTGTTCACTGTCGAAAATGGTTTCCGTGTTCGACACTTTAAAGGACAAAATACTGGTACACCTGCTTCTATGTGCCGTTGCACATGTTTTGTAATAATCTTAAAGTTAGAAGAATCGGCGGTACAGCCATATACGGGACACAGCACACGGGAACAGAATTTTTCAATATGGCGCTGGTTGAAGTGTTTTCTCAACGCCGTCAACGATTTGAAAACCACGCAACACTTTGTTTCTGGACACTCTAACGCTGGCAAATTTTTATGCACTCGTATATGCTTAATCAAACATTTATTATTTTCGCATTTAATGCCACATACTTTGCAGATAATAATCATTTTAATGAATATTTACCGTAATTCACCAACCGCTCTAGAAAAAATCGACGCTTGCCGAAGACTGTCAAGTTTGAACTACTGCGCATCCACTTGGTGGAATGGGTATATTCAGCTTAGTCTACACGAATGATCTCGTAATTTTAAATGAAAAAGCATTGGAAAAAATGAAACCGATTATATTTTTATTGGAATTAGCCATATTTTTTTTTATAACATGCGATATTAGGTTAGCTAATGCATATGATTTTACGATTTTCAATAATGAGTTTGAGTACATTAAGAGCAACATAAAATTACAGAATTAAACTATTGTGTCACTCTGATTTGTGTTATATTTTAAAATTATGGTTCCTGTAATATTCATGTTTTTTTAGTGTGTAGGAGTTTCCTTTTTCCCACCTTTCCTTGAAATGGGCAAACTGGTTTTGGGCTCCGGCTCAGCAACTTTCCGTTGGCGAACGCGTCTTCGCTTCCTTGAAGCACTTTCCGGAAAACTGACTGATGTTCCCTCTTCAACCAAGTCAAAGTCAGACTCGTCATCTGACAGAGGAGCAAAGGGATTCGTATTGGCATTGGGTGATGGTGAGGCTTTTCACCATTTCGGCGAAGATTGCCTAGAACGCTGTTTAAGTGAGCGTTCTAATTTTTCCCCGCGTTGCTTGTACGCCGGGCATGACGGGAGAGCATGAGGAGGAGTACCCTTGCAGAAAGCGCATTTTGGTGTGTTGTCTGCGCAGGCGCCATCCTCATGTTTCTCCCCGCAATTTGAGCAGCGTGCCTTATTGCCGCAGTGGGAGGTCGTATGTCCCATCTGCTGGCATTTTAGCAGATCATTACCCGTGGTACAAACCAGCGCACAGGTAGTCGAAGTTTTCCCAACTCGACGTATTGAGGAGGCTGAACCAGAGAAGGTCACACGAAACGAGTCTGAGTGGGTAAATTTCTTTTTACCCTCACTAAACGATACTGTGCCTAGTTTCTGCACATCGAGTATCTCGATTGAAGGAAGCAGAGGGTTCTTAAAGCGACCAACCCCCTGCTTCTTCAGGATCTCGGGGGTCAAACTCGCTTCGGAGACCACACCTTGTATCTCAATACCTCGAGCTGGGATGTAAACTAAATATTCCAGTGTAAAAAACTGAGAGACAGCAATCTCGTTAGCTTGTTTAAGGTTGGACACAACGACCCTTAATTTATTGGGTCTCACCTTAATTATCTCGGTCACGGCCGAGAAACGTTTTGTCAGATCATTTGAAATCTGATATATGTTCAGTGGTTTCGTTTTGGGCTGAAAATAGACAACCCATGGGCCAGCCGAATCAGCTGGATAAGCACGTGAACGGGTGGCTTTAGGAGACACCTCAACATTTGGTGTCATGGATGAATCATCCTCCGACAAATCATCCATGATTCACCCGTGGGAGCTTTAAACGCTCAACCACTGAAACAATGACAAAACAGATACAATACTAAAGCTAAATACAACACAACAGAATGAATGTACAGTGTATTGAAGAGAACAAGAGAAACAAAAAACTTATCTTATATGTATAACTGAGCTGCTGCTGCTGCTGCCGCCGCCGCTGCTGCCGGGTGGCGAACGTTGGTGAGTGTGAAGCGCAACGAGTGTGGATCGATGACCTGCTGCAGCAGATGAAGTGGGACGACTCAGGCTATCACTTGATGAGCTGATGGTGTGCGTGAACACGCAGAGATGCTGATGGGCAAAATGGCTTGACGACTGCCAATTGCAATCAATTCCTTTGTCGTTGATTGCACTGCTTTCACACGCGTTTTCTTCTTCAGAAACAAAAAAAAACTCGACCACCGCGGTGGTTTTTAGTCGAGAAAAAATTAAACCGAACTACTGCAATTTAGCTGCGAAAAACATCGAAAATTACGGAGCGCGGAAGAAGCAACTTTACCGTGTGCTTGTACACTGGGCAATGAGTTAAGATCATTAATAATGACACAAAAATAACTGCAAGTCCATACCGATTTAAGCATAGTATATCACCATTTAATTCGATGAGAAGTTGTTATGAGTGCTAGCTCCGAAGAAACACAGCTTCACCTTGAAGACATCCTTGTGAACAGCAACCGGCGACAACAACAGTAGGCTTATCTCCCACCAAAACAGCAGCAACTCTGACTTTTAGGAGGGGATAGACAGGATATCTTGGAATTGGATTGGATGGACTGAGGAATCTGTATAGGAAAGGTGGGTTTATGTTGTAGACTTTTAGGTAGGAATCAGAGGAAACAATGAAGGAATGGAGTCATAGGAAACATTAAGGTGCTACACGAATTAACCCACTACTCGAGTTTGAACATTTTTGCATTATTTTCTGCCACATCCTGTACAAGGATAGGGTCACAATCAATTTAGCATTTTCTTTAAATCATCTGAAGTTTCCACAGCAACATTCTGAACAATTCCAGCTCTTTTGACATAAACTGTCCCATTTCTCGTGTACACAGATTGCAGCTGTCCATCCTTTTTGTACTGTTAAGCTTTTAATTTTAGTTGTCCTGCCATTGGTCCCAGATTCTCATTTATAAAAATCCGTTTGTTTACAGAAAAACCATCGGCATCGGCGTGTAGTTCACTTGTAGTGACCAAACATTTACTGAAAATGAAATTTTCTGGACCAAATGGATACAGAACACAGACTCGGAAGCCATTAATAATGCTGAACTGCTTGATTCCTGAATCGATGGCTTTCCGAAGAACCAATGGGAAAAATTTCAAGGACAATTTGTCTCCTCCATTTTCCTTCCGCCAATGCACTCTTAAGTGGCTTAAATATAACCACGTCTGCTGGTTAGGTAATTTGTGTTGTGTTGGGGTACAGCGCCACCTGAACGATACCGAGATCCAAACACAAGTCTGCTACTTCAACAGCTGTATGTGACGAGTATCCATCGACGAAGTAGATGACAGATAATTCAACGTTCGTATTGAGAAGCCGAGGATAAAATATTTGCCTGACATACAGCTTAAAGTTCTCGATGTTAATCCAGCCGTTAGGACATTTTCCAACTCCCCAATCCTCTGAAAAATGGTGCAGTATTTCCAGTTGGATCCTTTGAACCGGCAAAATTACAACTGGTGGAACAACACTGCCATCGGCTCCAAAACTAAACATAACAGTAACGTTTGTATGTCCACCAGCATGTTGAACCTCATACACATTCTTATTTCCTGGTGCAAAAAAAAATGACGTCTCGTCCCCGTTATAAATTCTCCAAGCGTCTTTGAGGGTATCCGACAATCCTTCGCTCAGCAATTACTCTCCAACGCTTGCAAACCATCCTCTTGTGTCCGCTTTGGAAATTTTTGAACTTGCTGATTGTGATGGCATCTTAACGGGCCAAAAATCGGGAGAACCATTTTCTTCCTATAAGTTTCAGTTGTAAACTGCCGTTTTTAGCATAACTGTCCCATGTATATAGGGAATCCCATAGAACATGGGACAGTTATGCGTATAACGGCAGTAAAGCTGTGCCCAATTTTACAGATATATTTGTCCACTTACCCGGAAAATTATTCTTGAAAGGATTTGGTCTGCCACAGGACTCAAGAAATATCTTCACTTTGAATAGAAGGGACTTCTTAGCAACTGAGAATCGCTTGCGCTCTACATTTTTCAGCCAGGTTATGATTTCTATTTCCTCGTCGGAAGAAGCATTGTTGTTTTGCCGTTTCATTTACCACTCAAACGGTAGCGGATCGTTGACTCCGGGGTTCCGTAGAGCTTTAATGCTTTTTTAATGCTTTCGATGCACTGGCGTTTCATCTTCTGCTGCTCCATCCTAAAAGATGTATGACTAGTATAACAGGTTTAGAATAAAATAATATATTACCTTCAATGTCAAAACGTATAATAATCAACGTAACAGCACCTCAGATTTACAAGGAAAGTGAAATTGCACACGCTATTTGATCACGCACCGCAGTTTGTTTATATTTGTCGAGCTGAAAATTTAACCTCAAAAAGTTGGCTCGAGCAGTAACACTATTACTGGAACATGGAGTGTAAAATGATTCCTATAGGGGAGTTAGGGTTTTTCGATAGAAATTAACTTATAATTGTACATGTTTTGAGAGATTAATGTTCAAATAATCATCCAGAATAATCCTACGTAAACTTTTCCGTCAGGAGGTTGTTTTCGTTACTATTTTAAGCTATAAAAATTTTCTATCGCGTTACAAATTTCGTCAATGGATAAGGGTTTTGGCTTTCCTTAAACGAATAAAAAAAAAACAAAGTTATCGTGAGGTTTGAAACCTTTTAAATATACCAAATCGTAGAAACATGTCTAAAGACTTATTGCAAATAATCTAATAATGGTAAATAACAAATAACCATTATTAGAACATCTACCCTAACTGAATTTCAGTATTCTTGTTCCAGGGAATTGCCAATTGAAACCGATGTTTAATCATAGGAGATGGGGATACAAACATTTACAAACATTTACATTCACGCTCAAATTCACCAATATCAATATGGCAACATTCATTGGCCGTGCCCTTTTATCGAAACAATCCCGGGTTGATAAACAATTGCAAAATTTACGCCAATTCAATTAACAGTGCAACGAACCAATATTGCCATAATACGTCTCTCCCCTTCCTCTCTAAAACGCATTTTCCCCCTTCGGTATGCTCGCGAATCATAATTTAATTCGTTTATTATTTGGAATCTCCTATTGTGAAGGTAGGAAGGTTCATAATTTACAATTTTTGAATATGCTCGCGGGAAATGGGAGGAGAAAACGATGGAACGGCTGACGCGATTCAATGGATATCATGCTCCCGGGAAATATTTACAATTCCACTCAAATCAATGTCCATTAAATTTGATTCACGCCCATAACGAATCCTATTTTTTTTTTCCTACCCAAGCGTCGAACAAAAATGCTTTAATGAAATCGCTGGATGGCTAAAAATTTTGAATGGAATCGGCTGAGGCAGTAATTCATTTTCCTGGTTCCCGAATGGATTAATTAAAATGTGCTTTCTTGTAACAAAGGGCGGTCCATTTTCTCGTCTGCAAAAAAACTTCGACCCCCAAACAGTAGTGACATATGCTTTCCCATGCGAGACTCCGTCGGAAACTCCGCCCGGGAATGTCGCTAAATTGCGTTGGTCTTGTTCGGTGTGCGAAATGCCAACGCTCGCTGACACTTTTGAAAGTGTCAGAATGTCGAGTGGTAGAAAAAAGGGGGCTTTTGCAAACAAGGAAACTCAATTACACACCAACTGGTGCTCATTACCGACCGACATTTTTACTGGAGCTGTAAACTTGGTAGGCTGTGAGCGATGTGTCATGGGTGACAATGGCGGATTTTCAAGGCATGCTACGGGAAGAAGAATGGATTTTGAATGGATAAATGACAGTGTGCAGGTTTCGGAAAAAACTGCATTCTTTTTCAGCGTTAAAACACTGGTCGACAGGGATTTTTAGACACAAAGCTCCATGCCTGTTTTCGTAAGCTTGGGTTCGAAAACTACCGAATATCGTATTTTAACCTCATGCGATTTGCGTTTTTCTTCACAAATTAACCTCAAAAATTGAAATGTTGATATATTTTGAGAACCACTCAAATAACTGCCTCAGCTGAGAAGTAAATGCTCCAGAAGCATTTTTTTTTTTAATTTTCAGGCTCACACAAACACAAAGCACAAGACAGTGTGTCGATTCAACTACACCAGAAAAAGTTATGACCGTTGAAAAAACCCGCAGAGTACAGTAAACCCTCCTACATGCGCGGATTCCCTTGATGATGGTCTCAAACAGACCAAATGATATATGGGCATTGACCATTGTTATTTCATTAGAAAATTTCTCGTGATCCTTCGTTCGTAACTTTCGTCAGCAAAATTATTTTGTAGATCAAGGCGTTAAATTGTTAAATTATCACACAACGTGGCGCTAGTATGCATGATAAACTTACTTTATACCCTGAATCTCGAGATCCTTGACATGTAGTAAGTTTGCATCTTCGACTAAGGTGTTTAGTTGGTTGAGGCCTTTCGGATGGTACTAACATTAGTTCAGAACTCGTCCGCGACGTGGCGCTAGTGTACATGTGAACTTTGTGTATTACCTGTACTATGAGATCTCGATCGTATAAAGATTTACTAATTTTAAGAAAGTTAGTTGTAAAATTATAGGCGCACGACTGAACTGTTCATAATTATCTCAATCCGTGGGGCTAGTGTGCATGTCAACTAACAGTATAATCTGGATCCCGAGATTATTGACATATACACCGTTAGGCAAAGAAAAGTGCCCCCCCTCATCATGTTTTCAATTTCTCTCATTTATTTGGTTCAAATTAAAGAAAACACACTTTAGTCTTTTATGATATCTTATTGCTTATATTCTTTTCGAGTTTCACTTATGGAATAATAATAAAAAAAGAGTTTGACTTAAGGAACTAAGAAATCAATTTGTATTGAGAAACAAAAGGGGCAAAAAAAGTGCTCACTTCAAAAATCGATATGTTTTCGAAACATTTCCGTCGAAAGACCCCTCGATTGTGTTTGTTTTGATATTTTGACGTGTTTTGAAACAAACGGCCTAACCTGCTGCATTTGTACACGTGAACGCGTTTGATCCAGTTGAACAAATTGAGAACGTAGTGATTTCTAAAGCAATGCTCTAGTGTATCCGAAAATTGGTGGTTCGTGATGTGCAAAACGGTGAATGGCACCGGGCTGTCACTAGGACAGTACAGTATGAGCAAAGCAGCGCACAGTGGGCAAGAACTGATGAAAACAAAGGAAAAAATCGTGTTGTTATTGAGCACGGCTTGTAAACAAGGCCATTTCCGCGTGAAAATTGTCTGAAACTGGTTTTAATCACCGCACGGATGTGGTTGTGGAGTTATAGAGCTTGTTTTACCCCAGTTTCCCTTATAGTCTTGAATAATTTGAAGACATCTTTGCAAGGAGAGGCTCAAGATCAACTAAACAGTGCTAGTCCCATGTGAAATTTCCTGGAGATTCAAATAGAAATTGTTTTTAACCACCGCAGATGCTCTGCGAACGAAGATATGGCTGGTTTTACCCCACTTCCCCTTGTATTCTTGAATAGTTTATAGATATCTTTGCTCGGAGTGGCTCAAGATCAAATAAATAAAACTTATCCTATGTGAAATTTCCTGGATAATCGAATAGAAGTTCTCTCGTCTACGGCACGGCTCTGCGAACGAAGATATGGCTGATTTCACCCCACTTCCCCTTATATTATTGAATAAATCATAGATATCTTTGCTCGGAGTCGCTAATGATCAACAAAACAGGGCTGATCCATGTGAAATTTCCTGAAGAACCGAATAAAGGTTGTTTTATATACCGCAAGCCTCTGTGAACAGAGATTTAGCCTGATTTCACCCCACTTCCTCTTATATTCTTGGGATAAATAATTCAACTATATGGGTTAAACTGGGGTAAAATCAGCAAAATATTTGTTCCCACAGCCGCCCGGTAGTAAAAACAACCTCTTTTTGATTCACCAGGAAATTTCACATTGGACTAGTCTTATTTTGTTGATCTTGAGCGACTTCGAGCAATGATATGTCTAAATTATTCAATATTATAGAGGAAGTGGAGTAAAATCAGCAATATATTGTACACAGAGCCGTGCAGTAGATGAAAGAACTTCTATTCGGTTCTTCAGATAATTTTACATAGGATAAGCCTTATTTGGTTGATCTTGAGCCACTCCGAGCAAAGATATCTATAAACTATTCAAGAATACAAGGGAAAGTGGGGTAAAACCAGTCATATCTTCTTTCACATAGCCGTACGGTGGTTGAAACAATCTCTATTCAATTTTCCAGGAAATTTCACATTGGACTAGTCCTATTTTGTTGATATTGGAGCGACTCTGAACAGAGATGTCTATAAATTATTCAAGAACATAGGAAGTGGGGTAAAATCAGCTCTATAACTCTCACATATCCGTGCGGTGATTGAAACAAGTTCCATTCGATTTTCCAGACAATTTTCAAGCGGAAATGGACTTGTTTACAGGCCACGCTTAAAAGCGACAAAAGTTACAGATTTTTTCGTTAGTTTTCATCAGTTCTTGCCCACTGTGCAGCAATTGGGAAAATTCTAGAGAAACAAAAAATGTTCGGATCAGTAGTGGATCGCCTAGGCAGAGGCAGGAAGCGTGAAACGAATACATGAACGGTCACCAAGATCATGCGCGAAGTCAAGAGAAACCCAGAAGTAACAGTCCGCGAAATCCAGAAAACCTTTCAACAATCAGTTTCTAGTCGAACTGTTCGTCTCCGTTTTGTACCACAGGGGCTTATCAACAAGGCAAACAAAGCCAAACGGCTCAGGTTTGGAATTGAGCATGCTGATAAGCCCGTAGAGTTCTTGAAAACAGCATTTGATCGAAAGCGGCGGGTTCGTGTGTAGTGCAGATCAGGTGCGGAGCTTCAGGACCGCCACATCCAAGGCACGGTGAAGCATGGAGGAGGAAATGTTATGGCCTGGTTGTGTTTTTCGTGGAGTGGAATGGGTAGCATAGTGAAAATCGTGCACCACTTGGGCCAGGATTGCCCATACCAACACGCGAAAACGCGAGAAATCGCGAATTAAATTAAACAATTGAAAAATTACCGAGAGCGTTTAAACAACACATCCGAACTTGTCGCTTGTCCAAAATCAACTGAACTACTGAAGCAAAAACAGTTGGTGCCCCCTTATATATCTAACACTGTTGCATATGAGACGTTCCTTACTTAAATTTGAAGTCTGTGGTAGGAAAGTACTGTACATTTAGTAAATCTACTCTTAAATATCAGCATAATAAGACATCAACTGATATTTGCGTTATTTAAATTAGTTTAATGTCCAAAAACAATTATCAATTTCATTATTGGAATCGACGCGTAGAAATATTTCCGATCATTCCAGGCAAACCTTTAGAAAATGTTTGGAAAAACGACGGTCGCAATGGATTTTTTTTTTAAATTTACCCCATTATAAAAAACAAAGACGTAGTTCTACGTCAAAAACCATTTGGAGCAACCTCGTTAAACTACAGTAAAACCAACATAAAGCTCGACTAAGGACCAGCCTCAGCACCTCCACTTAATGCTTACATCCAGATTTAAGAGTATGGGTAAGCATCACTTAGAAGTTAAACGGAGTTAATGAAATTAGTCAAAAAACACCTAGAAAGTCCTTCGTCAAAAGTCAGTTCTTCACTCTCTATTAAGTACATCTAATGCTTAGTATCAATCGGATCGAATCCTACTGCCAAACCAACCATTTTATCCTACATGTCAGTGATTTCTTGTGGATGTACTAAGATGTTTTAGATTTCCAATAAAGTGAGTATCACGAGTAAACATATTCTTACCCTCTCCTTATTTTATATGTTGGGGCCGACGGCAACCATTTTAAAAAAATATTGAGGAGTTATGTTACCCCTAAGCATTATCTGTTGATTCTCTGTGCATAACAGATGAACAACATTCTCACGTTTCTGCTCATGCTTTCTCAGGTTTGATCACTCGGTTTGAAAATCACATTAGCAAGTGATTGTTGATTCATTCTTACATTAGCCTTACATCTGTTAAATTTTCATGAACATATGCCTACTTTAATGCAGATTAGTAAAGGCATAGTAAAGCCTGTCCACGTTAAATTTAGAACACTTTTCTTTCAGTGTAGATTTTGAATTATTTCACGGATCGCTGAAACGGATCACTTATAAGAGAGCTAAAACTCTCCACTTCATTTCGTGGTACAACATGTTTACATTCTTGTTATATTCAGTAAAATGGCGTCGAATCAAGCGGATGTGAGCAACCGAATTTTGTACTAACGTCAGCAGAGTCAGAATTTTCCGATACGCGGATTTGGATTGGAAGGTTGGAAGTGGAACAAATCGAAAAGTATGCTCCCGGACCAATTAAAAGAGGGTGGTAGTGCCATTATTGAGAAAAATCTCAATTTTTCTGTTGCAAAATGTAGCTCGCAAAAGTTGGGAAGTCCAAATCGTACGTACAAAATGTTAAAGCAGAGGAACAAAGTGAAAAATGCGCCAAACCTCAAGGAACTCCCACACCAATGTCTTTGCAAACATTTTTCTTGTATCATACATACATACATACAATAAAAAGAAAAATTAGTAAGGAGTGTATCGAAAAATAAGCTATCCACAAACTTTCTTTCAAATTATGTTGAAAAACCGATATTTTATTCATACAAAAAATTGATCCTTTATTGTACGAGGTTAAACTTGAACATAATGAAGACCGGATGAAATTTAAGTTATTCCTTCACGAATTTTCGAACTTTGGATCGAATGCTCTTCATCAAGTTCCGACAAGTGTTGCATCGCATTTTTTGACGCTTGAGCCCAAATTTTTTGAACTCTGCATGTTCCCAGCTGCTTCTTGAAGACCTCTTCACGATTGCCCAGTAACGTTCGATGGGTCGAAGCTGAGGGCAATTTGGTGGATTGATATTTTTCTCAACGAAATCTATACCTCTTTTCCGCAAGCCAATTGAGAGTGGTTTTGGCATAGTGAGCCGACGCTAAATCCGGCCAAAACAGTGGAGGTGATACTATGCTTCTTATATAAAGGCAACAATCTCTTCTGGAGACACTCAGATCGATAGATTTCCGCATTTATAGTTCCGGTAGTGTAAAAATGGTTGACTTCAAACCACAGGAACATATTGCTTGCCATACCAGTACCTTTCGACCGAATTTCTCCACTTGAATCGACCTGTCCGCATCGCTCACATCCTCCCCAACGACGGCAGTAAAGTATTGTGGACCTGGAAGGGTTTTGAGTCCTCCTTTACATTGGTCGCATCGACCATTAAAACGCATGCATCCGGACGCTGCAAAAGACGCGAATACAATTTCCGGGCCTTTGCTGCTGCTCGCTTCTTCTGTTCTGCAACTTTGTTTCGAGATTTTCTGCTTCTTGTAGGTCTTCAGGTGGTTTCGCCTCCTGATACGCTGGATCATTCCGACACTCGTTCCTGCTTTTTTTGGCCAAATCACGTATTGACATTGATTTGTTCTTCATGATTAGAGATACCACTTTCTGCTCCAGTTAAAGTTGGAAGAACCGGAAGGTTTTCTTTATTTTCCTTCCTGAAGCCTTCATCCAAATAATATGTGTTCAAACTTATTAATGATGGTTTTAAATACTCGTACGAATTCAAACCGCTTTACACTCGCACAGTCAATCTTTTCACTTAGCCATGTGTCCAACCTTAATTTTACTTTTTTGTTATGCTATTATACATTTTGAAACGGTAACTTTGAACTTACAAAATAAGTAAACGTTGAAACAGATAGTCAAAGTTATACAGCATGCAAAAATAAAGTGATGAAATTACCTCGATAACATATAAAAGCAACGCAAATGTGTGGACAATAATAAGGTTTAGTATCGAAGTCGATATTAATGAGACAATAATAGCCCGTACATTGGATGAAATACGCGTATCTGTCGAAGATAAGCAAAGGTAGTTGGAATTAAATGATAATATAATAATTTTTCTTCAATTCCCAGTTACATATCCACTAAATGTTCAAACCTTTGTATTTCCAGCGCATGTTGCAAGGTCGAAACTAAAGTTTCGTCTCCACCACAATTTATCAGTAAGGATATGGTCAAAGAGAGGAAAACAATGCCCGTGCAAAGCGGTTGCTACCGTTTATCAGAAAATCACGACTCTCCGTGCCGAGCGTAGCTCATTGTCATGCGAACCGTCCTGGAACAGGTCCAAGAAGTCCATGCCAAAAATCAGCCACAATCAACCGAACCATCAGAACTGCGCCCAACAGAGGTACTGACTTGTGTTGCTGGAACTTTTAAAACTAAGAAGAATAAATACGTCCTGATGATTCCAAGAGAAGATGAGGTGACCTGTCCGGGACACCGCAATATTCACATGGCTAAAATGCTGCAAGTTCATAAATTTTATAGAAACAGTGTTATCAACATCTGAATCAACCATTAAAGATTTTTCATATGCACCAGACCGTAAAAATGTATCACCCGCGAAAACCCATTATTTTACGTCGGTCGTTAATTTGAAAGATTTTTTTTTTTGCTGAAATGTTGTATGTAAGATATAATTTTTATTACAGTTGAATAAACAATCGGTTTGGTTGAATTCTATGTAATTTTTTTTTTTTGCTGCTTTCTGTGTCCAGAAATTATATCAACGTAAAACAGGCTTTATTTAAATACCAAAGACCGGTAAAGGAACAGAATTGACATGAAATAAAATGATGAAAACTGATGAAATTTCGAAATAGATATCGAGAAATTTCCATTTTTGTTAAATCTTTTGTAATATATTTTACACCTTGATAGAACGTTCATCAACTTCTCTCAATTTTCTAAATTGAGAATTGTTTAAAATTATAGATTGATCTGAAAAGTCTAATACAATCAAAAGAGAAGGCAGAAGGTTGCTCTTTCTTTTGATTGTAGATTTCCTACATACAATCAGTAATTTAAGGTATACCTATAGTCACTGGTCAAACTCTTCATTTGCCCAAGACGATGTTAACATCAAAATCAGGAATTCTGGCTAACATAACATTTTGTGTAGGCTTTTTTGAACCTAAGAATAATCTCGGACCATTTGTTGAGCACACCATACATCCTTTAAAAACAGCCGACGTTTCTTCAGAAAATCAGAGCTCTGTTGGGAACTGGGATCAATTTGAAACTGATGCAGCTGAACTTCCAGTACCAGCATAAAAAAACCCTTCCAATTTTGATATGTTATTACAGCACATTTGTTATTATTTTATACCAGCGCAAATGAGTACTTTAAGCCCGCTGAGGTATTTTCCATCGATGATGTTCTGTTCTCGTCTTATGATTCATAGTTTTCTGTCGTCGTTCCATCTTTTTCCAGCATTTTCCGTTTTTTTTATTTTTAGACGATGCAACAGTTAATGGACTGCCATCATTTGTTTTCAGATGAAACGCAGAATTGTGGTTGCGATAGTTCAGTATGACAGGTACATAAGCCCAACAATGATGCGACCGATGACGATTGATAGGTGATGGAACAAAAACCATCCTGAGCATACATACATCTTCAGAGGCAGAGGAAGGTAAGTCGGACCCGAAGTTATCAATGTCATTATATAACTTTTAATTAATGGATGCTTTCCAGACCTAGCATACTTTTACTGAAATGGTGACCGGTATAAGCCATTCAATATCTAAATGGCAGCGTACTTAATTGTTTGTGCAGAACGCAATCAAGAGAATTAATTATAATACGATAAAGCCATTTCGACAATGCATTAACGTAATACCGCAAAGTTTGTATCAACAGATTTAGAAAAGGGACTACGTTGAAGACATTACACAATAAAACCATTTTGAACAAAATTCAAACAAAGTTCCTACAATTCATTCATCCGGAAAAATCCAGTTGTTTACAAGCTTCCAGGGAAAATCGCAATCTTCAATGAATATCCAGCTTGCCAGCTTATCAGAAGCCGCCTCTTCTTGCCGAAGCCACTCATAAATTGCGTCACTAGTTGACAATGGAAATATTTTCGGCAACATCCATTGTTATCGGGATAGCACCACAGACAATTAATGACGAATCAGCACCGGCAAACATATTTATATGCAACCATTGAGATAGTGGCTCTTCTTGTCGTTGGAGAATACTGACAAATCGCCTGGCCCCCAGCGAAAGCCTACCAATCGCAGCATCAAAGTCATATTCATGGGCAAGAAAGAGGACACGGGTTAAAGCCTGATTTGCGCGAGAACCAACGGGGTAGTCTGGCTGACTTCCTTGCTGCGGAGATAAAGTTACGGATCATTCAGCTGTTAAGACCATTAATATGTGCTGGTTCCTCGAGCATCACTTCTTTTCATTTATTCAAGCATGACCATAAATTTCCATACAAGTTCGCACTACAATTTGTTAAAGATATTCATAGAAAAAGCGGAAAATTATGTAAATTGGGAAATGATTAAATTTATCCTTTTTTTCCTGGGTGCTCAAGACGAGAAGCCACGGACTTTTCCGACAACTGACGTACAGACGAAATTGTATGAATATATTTCAATTTTTTCACCTATAGAGCAAGTTGCAGAAACGAAACACGCATCGAAAACTTTCTCGAACCTCCCTGGTGCTGCTGAATTGCCTGTTTTACCTTTTTTCCTCGTCCTCTGATTTATTCATCCAACAATGGCGAAATAGCAGCAGCAAAGGTCGCAGGTGCCGCGTCAAATTAAAGCGAAATGTCGAGATTCTATGTATCGAAATTTGAATAACGATGCGCCCGTCGCTCCTTTTCCTCGAGTGCAACAGAATTTCGAAAATTCTGGTGCTGGTTTGCTGTGGGATCGAAAGCGACTTTCGGCAGTCAATGTGTCCAGCAGCGGCGACATTCTTCATTTTCCCGGTTATAACCGGCTGGGTTAATTTTCCTGACAAAAACAAAGCTGGCGAAAACATATCCAGCGAAGTGACCACCGCAGGAAATTGACCGCACACCTACTGATATCATCATAGCGAAATCTGGTTGAGAGACCGTGCGTTTCATAAGCGCTCAGGACACATCTGTCACGTGCACAATCCACAACCATCAATAACTATGGAACCATCCAGAATACGACACTTACTTTTCCGGCGCAGTAGCCGACGTCTTTCATCACGATTGAGATGACGAAGGCGACGAAGTAGCATCTCCACTGCTGACTCTGGAGCGTTGATTGAATAATCACCGCGGCGGAGCAGTGTCGTAACACGCCCCAGTAAGCCCAGCACCGGCGACCCAGCGTCTACATATGTCAACACTCCAGCACTTCAAAGAGCGCAGCATCGCAATGTGTCTGGAAAAGCAATCTCTCTGAAAGCAACGACTTCCGTCGCCAGATCATGACGATAAAGTACTACCGAATACTGAATTCCCATTTACAATTACTATACTTGTGCCTCTTGCATAATAAAATCATTGCGTTTTTGGTCTTGCATTAATAGAGCGATTGAATGGTGGAACGGACCCCGCCGGTATTCAAGGTTCATGTCTGCGCGAATTCCGATAATTTTATCACAGACACACACAACGAATTTTTCATTGCTATAGAAAGAACACATCGCTTTCATGCTCGTCACCATCATCAACAGCAACAACAGCCAGCGCATTCCTCCGGCAAGTTGGGATGTAAGAGCCTCCTATCGAAATGACCTCTGATGGTTAGTTAAATGTGACATCATCGTTCATTCTCGTTTCTGGGGATTGAAACACAGAAATTGGTTCGAATTCGTCTCACAGCGCGGTGCTTTTTTTTCTTCTTTCTTCATTGAAGAGGTTCAGAGTATTTTTGCCAGTGGAACAACCAGTTTGTTGGGGAGGTCTTCGAAAGTCATTGCGATGAGCAGTGAGGATTTCGAAGATGATGCAGTGAAGCGCATGAAATTATCCTCGCCATTCGCCTTTTCTGGTACAACAAAACCAAATAGCATTGGGGTTAGATGTGCTCTGCGATGGAGGTTTCGGTGAGTTCAGAGCCGGGAAAATCAGAGAACGAGAGAGCGCGCAGAAAATTTTTTTACCCCTTGCCACGGCGGCGGCCGTTGGTCTGCATCGTCCAAGATGAGTGATTCGGAATTCGCCTCGAGTGAAAAAAATTTGATGGGGAATTTATCTGGAATTTTTCCGG
>JASCZW010017325.1:0-17213 GCA_034211315.2 Aedes japonicus | reverse complement strand
GTTAATAAACAAAAGTCATACAACAACGCTTTTAGAAAAGAAACACATCTTTTATATGAGACACTACTTCTTACTGCAAAGATTTCAGGCAATCAATTTCAACATCAAGGCTGTTGATAAAAAATGTAATCTCTTCGACGTCAGTTTGAACATATTCATGTTTATCTTTTATTAGAAATCTTCTTGTCAGAAAGAGAATACTTAGATTTGCTTGTAAGGAATAGAAAACATTACGGAACGAAAAATATTGTAAACAAATACGCCATCTAACTCCCACCCGTAAACTGTTAGAAACTTAGTATTACTGGGGAATCATCAATACATTCAATAAATCTTGGAACGCCCTCAAACCTTTAAGAATTTTTGAACAGGATACGCTGTTTTGCAGGAGTAAAAAATCACTCCTTCAATTATTGATTTCGAAAGTTTGAGTTCCTCCAAATCAAAAATATATAAACATTTAGTTACATCAAAAATGAATATTGCTTAATAATGTTGAAGCATTTAGAACTATGGAGATGACGAATTTTGTGGAATTGCATGATTACTAGAAAGTAGTATAACTGCACCCGCACCAAAAGACCAAGCAAACATGCATACATAATAACTATTCATTTTCCAATATGGCTAACTCCTAAGAGATTCATTGATTGATCTCACAAATAACAGGCTTATAAAAAGGCAGAAACAAGTCTTTGTCTACTAGTTAAAGTTAGAAAATTTCGAAAACATGTTCATTTATGACTTCCGAAAATCAAAAATTGTCATAAATCAACGATCATTCAGATTGCGTAAGCGTCGAAAACAAAAGCGCTAGGATGACAAATAAATCCGCAACCAAGTATACCTCAACAAGAATAAAACGAAAATTGATTGAACACAAAATTAAGAATGAGATAAATAAAAAAATCAATGATGCTTCCTGTTGTAACACAAAACAATTTGCAATACAGTTTGATATATGTGTGAATAAAACGCTTCAAAAGATGACCTTTAACAAATTAAAGAGCCACAACGAGTCATTACAGTATCAAAGGTTGTTAAATTTTGTTATTTTTGTGTTATGTTCTTCTAGTCGGGCATCACAAAACACCAAACCGTACGTCCAATAGTTGTTCATGCCGGGAGCACATTTTCCGTGCAAATGTGCAAGATGGCATGACCAAGACACTCAAAACTAACAATATTTCCGTCACCAAGAGATCCTTCTGTTTGTGATCTGTTTTGTGTCGCTTGTTGAAAGCCTGAACAACAGTGTTGCATTTCGAAGCGTCGGCACATCAACAAAATACTCGAAATAATATTGGGAAATTGACAGTTTGCCGACACACCTTTTCACAACAAAAGCTCCTGGCGTCAATACTATTGTTCAAAACTCTGATCTTTAGCACTATCAGCCATCGTAAAAGCCCGAACCACACCACTGATGGACAGACGAACTAAGGATCAATAACGGTCAAACCTGATTCCCAACAACCACCCAAAATATGGCCAATCTCAGAAGTACACCTGATCGGTTCGCGGGAACCACCCACGCCTTTCGGTAAGCCATGCCGTACAGTTGTGGCGTTAATACGTTCTGTACACCGTAAACAGTCAGTAGTGTAGCCAGTGCAGGTTGCTGGTTCCTGCCAAATTGAGCCTTTCTCTGCTGTTGCCAGTTGTCATCGCTCGAGTATCGCTACCGTGCTGCTATCAGAACCTGAGCCTGAGAGCAGTTTGCCATTCAAACCGAAATGCTCATTGCCGAACGTTAAAAATAATTAGAACGGATTAATGCTCCACCGCTCTGGTGAACGGCCCAATGCACGACAGCCTGGGAGAAACCGTACAGATCCACGCCAGCACTGAGATGCTGCATAAGTCGAATACATTGAAGCCATCGTTCTGCAGCGAGATTTGTCGCTGTAATCGCGGTCGATTTTTTCAGTTGGTTTGATAGAAAACGCAAAAGATATTCAATGGGATTTTCATGCTAAAGACGAAGAACCAATATGTCGGGGCCGGATATATGTGTTGGTGGAGGCCTCCAAAGACAGTGTAGGTTGCGTGTAAGTAGATTGATCGAAGCGGTCATGGGGTAGCAGGGTTTTTCAGCTGTAGAGCCGGTGTTATTAGATGTAGCAGAGAATTGCTTGTGGCTACCCAAGTAACACACAAAAACATCAGAATTTAATCACAAAGAATTTTTATGGTTCCATTTTTGATTGTTATTATTCTTCAGTGAGGAAGATTCGCCAGCAAATGTGCTGTTTATGAGGAAACATTAAACAATTATTGTTCACGAAGAAAAGAAGTTTGTTTCCATAAACACATCGACTGGAAGTACTTGAAAGATCGATGTTTATTTCACCGTTAAGCAAACACATCAACACAATCTTATGATGATAGTTCATTCATACATTGCGATGTATATGTTTTCGAAACAGTTTTTAAATATTTAAATATCTGTCGCGTTGCATCAAAAATATTGTAGCAGTTGTTTTTTTCACACTCGGCGAAACCAAGTACGTTAATTGAAAGTGTTTTTAATGTGATTTTCGACGTTCACACATTTATATACCAACAAATTGATCGTCATGTTCTGACAAAGTTGTTACAGCAAAATGACTCCGGGAAAACCAGAATTTCCTGACGTTGATAAATTTTGCGGAAAAATAAAAAGAAATATGCATTTCTACAAACAAAATAAAATATTAATAAAGAAGAGATCCTATATAACCAGTAAATAGCTTAAACTACCAACGCCAGCCAGCATCAATCAGCCAACAAATTACCGCTACATATTACTAACTGGTTGCCAGTGCATCCTGCAAAGGAGGAGAATGACCAGATGTAGAAGTGATATCGCCCGCTCATCACCAAGGAGGCACCAAGAGTAACAAATGTTTTACTAGAAATGCAGATAAAGAAGGTTTTCGCTGGCGGTCCGTCAGAGTGCGGCTGGTAAGGAAAACACAGATAGGCCTCCCGCGAAGTGAGATGTGAGCGAATATCTCCTTCATTAAATCAATACGTCGTTTGAATCAGACACTTCATTTTATGGAAATGAAGGTTTAAAGTTTATCATAAAGATTATGAAAACAAAAAGATGAAATTAATGACAGTAATGAATGCTCAGATCTGCATATAATTTGTAATGAAATCAAGAAGTGGGTAATTACCATCAAGTTAAACATGAGAATTTACGTACTTCGAACTACGATCTATCCTGATATTACGATTCCACGTTTAGTTCACAGTCATTACTATCTTTGTTCATTATGAAAGGGATTTATCTGTTTGATGTCTTACATCTAATTGACTTAGGTGCTTCATAGAAACGCTCTTACCGGTCGCAGGATTCAGAACTGACGACTTCCAAATGGTCGGCGCCAGAAATCGTGGCCCCAAACTTCTGCAAAGCTCCGAATATCATAGGATTTGCACGAGGTGAAAATAAATGCACGCCGTGCAGTTGGAAACCGAATCTGGGAATTTCGCCATTATCTCAAGTCCTACATTCCACAAACTGATGAAACACTGATATATCTGAACATTTTCCCGACCTTCTTCTTGTGCTAAATAAATTTGTTCTGTGACACACATTCCTGAAAATTACCCCAGCAGTCAGAGTTATCAAAGATTTTCTTTAGAGGAATGTACCTTTGTATGTACTCATGAATGTTTCCTTGCAGTAACATTGCACAATTTATCTCACTTGATGGATGATGCCGAAAGGTTCGGATTACTGATACGTTTCCTGACACCTATTCAGCCGTATTCAACTTTGGTTTGAATGACTGATTGTAGTGAATACTCTACAGGTCGCTGAGCTATTAAATTGAAGAAATACATTTCAAATAATTTGATTGTTTCTTTTCATCTTTGTCACATCTAGCAGCACTAGTTACCGCGCCTTCAGCTCATCATATAGCACAATACCACACCGTTCAACAAAACTGCATGAAACTCTCCGTACGTGGCCTGATTCTCTAGGTGTCTTTTCACAGAGATTAGACTTGACTGAGGGTATTGAATATAGAGATTGATTGTATTGATGATTTAGG
This sequence comes from Aedes japonicus, assembly GCA_034211315.2. NCBI lineage: Eukaryota > Metazoa > Arthropoda > Insecta > Diptera > Culicidae > Aedes > Aedes japonicus. The sequence goes on along the minus strand of JASCZW010017325.1, from coordinate 13,164 downwards.
TCTGAATTTTTTTAATTTTTCTATATATTGATATAATAATATATTACTTCATCCGTCATGATATCTCGAATGTTAGTCAAAACATCATCAGTGAGCGAAACAGTTTATTCTCTCAGTACCTAATTTCAAATGCGTAAAGAAAACATAGCCAAAAAGAAAAACGCCGAAATCGCCTCACAAACTATCTGGAATGTTACCGTCTTCTCGGTACGCATCAAGATGAACAGCCGATATTCTGCTCTGGATTGACGGTCATACCTTACAGTTTCGTGAACAGTCGAAACATCAAAATCCCTGTACCGCTTGACGAAGGAATCAGTCGAAACACTTCATCGTTAGTTTCCAGCAGTATGATACACATACAACTCACAAAAAGAACACGGTACGTTGATTTGAAATCTCGATTGCGAATAACTGGGGATTCGGCATCTTCGACGTCTCCTTTCTCCGAACGGCCATATTAAATCGCCGGCGTTACAACAGCCTTCTTAGTGTAACGTTTTGAAGAAAGAAGCGTTTTCACTTACGAATACTACTATCAAAATGCCCAAAGCGGTCTCTACAATTACTGAGATTGACTTCAAGATTTGTTATTTTAACTTACTAGACAGTGAATTGATGAGAAACTTTCTATCACATGTGTGAAAGCTGCTGCAGAACTTTCTGTATCCATAAGTTTCCATTAAAATTGATTAAAATAGAGATATCTGTCACGAAATTCCTCTGACCCTTGCCTGTTAATCTGGCTGAATTTCTTCAAGTTCGCTTCATCTGATGTCTTCTTTCAAGAAGGATTTCTGTCTCCATTACTATCTGTTTCCATTTGACGGAACTAGTCTATGTTGTTCACCGAACGAGCCCATCGATGTTCTCTGGTTGGCCTGAAGCAGTCATATGAAGATATGTATTGGCTCTGTTGTAGCTTTCATTGACATATTGATATTGACTAGGCTTTATTCAGCCATTTAGGCATTAGGGTTGATCTCTTCTTCTCTTCATCACCATTTTTTTTTTGTTTTTCTTCACAAAACTTCTTCCCAAATATTTTTTTCTTCTTCTTCTTCTTCTTCTTCATCACATTTGATGTTTATATACACAAAAAAAAAAAGGCAAGTGTGCAAAAAAAAAAAAGTGAAGAAACAGCAGGAGAAGAGAAGCACAGAAATGCACAGCATATTATGTTGCATGTTGTTGTCGTTAAAGAATGAAGAAGGCAAGTATTGTCGTTGTTTAATATATTGTCGCCGACATATGCGCTGGCATAAAGAAGAAAAACAGGTAAATAAATAAATAAATAAAGGTGCGTAAGAAATAAAAAAGAAAATGCGCAGTAGCGTTAATGTGTGAAAAAAAAAGGTATATATGTGATGTCTTTTCATTGTTTTTTTTTTTTACAGGGGGATGCGGCGTAGATCCATCGTTCATCACACCGATAGATCCAGGATATTCAGCTCAGGCAACTGAACGATACCATCGATCATCAACGACGATTTATTCAATTATCGACCAGCGGCACGATCGGATGACCACCGAAACGAGATATCTGATGATAGGTTCCGATGATTTTAATCAACGGTCAAGAATGACGCAACGAACGATATTAATGAACGAACTACCTGAAAGAAAACACTAGATTGATGAATAAAGAATGAACCAGACTAACAATGATTGAAGGTTTGTTGAACATGTTCATTCAATCAATTTTAATAGAACCTTGATAGAGTGCTCACAACAACAACAATACGAGAAATAGCTTACGAAGAGCGCTCCTGTCATCGAAGTTCTTTCCGATACCGCCAGGAAGTCTGACAGCGAACGACGTGCCTGATATGGCAATCCCAAAAATCAATGAATATAAAGACCGCTTAGACATTCGATAGCCAGCATTCACCATGGTAAACGTGAGTGGGCACTCTTTCTTCAAAACGTTACCAAGAAAACTGTTGCCATACCGGAACAAATCCTCCTCGCCATTCTTGTACAGGCAGAAAGACTTGTGTGGTTTGTCTCAGTTATTCGCAATCGAAGTTTCAAATCAACACTTCCGTATTTTGCTTGTTTCCTTGTGCAGTGAGTTGCGGTGGCGTGCTGCTGATATCTCAGCATATAACTGGCTAAACCACACGATGTCTCTGGCCAATCTTCGTCAAAAGAATATTGAGATACAACGGTATTTTACAGGACCCCAGAATCAGCGGTAGCAACTTGTACACGAGAAACGTAAAATTGTAACGAATCAATCAAACAACCCGTGACATCAACATTCATCTTGATACTGATACCGAAGAAAGACGCTAGCGACATCTCCAAATAGCTTACACAAACACATTGATTTCAGCGTTTTTTGCTTCTAACATGTTTTTCTTTACATTTGAAATGAGAATATTACTACGAGAAACAAAACTTGTTTCGCAGTTTTATTTGATGTCATATTCTTTATTCGGAGACATAACGCGACGGACGGGCAACACGTTGTCATAATGATACCGTATGAAAAAGGGATAGAAAAAACTGATTTTGGAGGAATTGTTGTCATTGCAGTTAGATTCTAACCATTTTGAATAAAAGCTGCCATTCGCTCTAGTTTGTAAAAGTTGCTGGCAGGTTGCGGTGAAGAAAAAGGCACGGGTTTTAGATAGAACCGAAATACAATACGGAGAAGACTTCCACACAAATTTTGTTGAGACAGTTAATAGTATTGTGTACTATATATTGAACTGAAACTATTTTGCAATTATCTATCGCATCTGGTTCTGGGTCTGCAAAATCCATGACGAAAAAGCATAGATGAAGAAACAATCAAATTATTTGAAATGTGTTTCTTTAATTTGGGTTCACATATTCTTCTAGCGACCTGTGCCAGAGGCAAATTTCCACTACGAATCAGTCGTTTCAAACCAAAAAGTTTGGATTCAACTGAATAGGTGTCAAACGTGTCGAGTGGTCCGAACCTTTCAACATCATCCATCAAGTGAGATAAATTGTGTATGTTACTACAAAACATTCGCGGGCCATACAAAAATTTTATTCGTCAAAAATTCTGATGAGGTCGAATGGCAACGGCAAACATCTTCAGAATAATTGGTTGTGTCTGGAACAAATTTGTTGAGCACAAAAGAAGGTCAGGAAATGTTCAGATAGTATCAGTGTTGTGAAGAACTTTGATATGATTATGACTAAGATATGGCGAAAGTTCCAAATTGGTTTCTTTCAACGCAATTGGTACGTGCCTCGTTGCAGGTACGATTAACTCTCTAAATGATTTAAAACTTTGCAGAAAGGTTGAGACACGCATTAATTTCTAGCGCCGACCATTTAGGAGTCGTGGCTGCTGAGATACCCACATTTCCAACCATTTAAAAACGTTTCGCAACCCTTCAAGTCAACTAGTGTGGACATCACCAATTGGAAAATCACTCACCATATCCAAGCCAGTAATGGACTCTAAAATAGTAATGTTTTTGTGATGAACTTCATAAACACGTGACCGGAAATCATTGTCATTTCTCAAAGGTGCATCTGTCTCAGGATAGATCATGGTTCGGAATGCATAGGATTATTCTCATGTTTAACTTGATGGTCAATTGCCCACTTCTTGATTTCATTACAAATTTCCTGCGAATCTGAACATTCATTACTGTCATTAATTTCATCTTTTGTTTCATAATCTTTATGATAAGCTTTAAACCTTTCATTTCCATAAAATGAAGTCTCTGATTCCAAACGTATATTAATTTGTAGAAGGAGATATTCGCTCATCACCATGAGGCTATCTATTAATTTTCCTACCAGCCGCACTCTGACGGACCTTTCAACACTTTCTCTTCACATCTTTCATTCTAGCCAAAAAACATTGTTGTTCACTCTTGGTGCCTCATGGTGATGAGCGAACATCTCCTTCTACATCATAATCGTTACTCCTCGCACGGAGAATACATAACATAACAATTAATGTATGTATATTAATTGTTAACTGATTGATGCTTACAACTAGCGTTGAGTAATTTGACTATTTTGTGCAGTTCCTTGGGATATGTTCTTTATTAATATTTTATTTTGTTTGTAGAAATGCATATTTCTTTTTATTTTTTTCCGCAAAATTTTATCAGCGTCAGGAAATTCTGGTTCGGAGTCCATTTCACTATATAACATCAAGAACATGACGATCAATTTATTAGTACATATAAATATGTGAACATCCGAAAATCACATTAAAAACACTTTCAATTAACGTACTTGGTTTCGCCGAGTGTGAAGAAAAACTAACTGCTAATATTTTTGATTCTACTTATGACAGATAACCCAAATATTTCAAAAACTGTTCAAAAACATGCCCATCGCAATCTTATGAATAGACAAATAGATAACGAAAAAGTTTGTGTTGATAATGTTTTGTAACGGTGTAAGAATGAAACATCGATCTTTCAAAGTACTTCAAGTCTAGTGTGTTTTATGGAAACAAACACATAACTGCTACAAGACAATAATTGTTTAATGTTTCACTCATAATACTTGTACACAGCAGATCTTTACCTCCGCGCTGGAGAGAATACAAAAATAACAATCAAAAGTGGACAACAGATTGTTTATAATTCAATTTCAAAAGATGTTTTGTGTGTTACTTGGAGTGTAGCATTATATACTACACTCTAATAACTAACGAGCTCCTACGGCTAAGAAAACCCTGCTACCCCGCTGACCGCTTCGATCAATCTGCACTTACACGCAACCTACACTGTCTTTGGGCCTCCACCAGCATGTCAACCGGCTTATGTCTTAGTTCTTAGCTCCCCAGCGCAATCCCATTGAATCCATTTGCCATTTTTCTATCGAACCAACGAAGAAATCGACCACGCGGAATTCCAACGGCTCCAATCCCAAACACGGTCGGGCAAATGTGTTGACTTTCTACAAAAAAAAAAAAATTAAGATCTGCTGTGACGGATCATTACACAGTTTCTCAAAGAGCTGTCAAATGCGTGGGCCGTTCGCAGGCAGTGGGAGCAGTAATCCGTTCTAATTATTTTTTAACGATTCAACAATAAAACTTGTTCGGTTTGAATAACAAACCTCCTCAAGAGCGGCTCAAGTTCAATGTAACACAATGGCAATCTCGAGCGATGACGGCAACGGCAGCGAAAAGAAGAAAACAATTGGCAGGAACCAACCAACCTACCTTCCTACTGACTGTTTGCGGTGTGCAGAACGGTAACTTTTACAACTGTACGGCATGACACCGAGAAGGCGTGGGTGGTTCCTGAAAACCGATCGGGTGTACTTCTGGGATTGGCCATATTTGGAGCGGATTGTTGAGGGAATCAAGGTTTTGGCATGGAACAAGCCAGTCATGGTTCGTTTGTCCATCAGTAATTGTGGTTCAGGCTTTTTGTTGGCTAAGAAGTTGCGTGGGGATCCAGAGAGTTTTGAACCCAATAGTGGGCGCCAGGAGCTTTTTGTTGCAAAAAAGATGTGCTGTCAACAAACTATCCAATTTCAATAATGTTTTAAAGATATTTTATTTGATGGTAAACACTTGCGAAATGCAGCTTTCTTGTTCAAACACTACCAACCAACCGACACAAAACAGATCACGGAACAGAAGGATCTCTTGAGTGACAAATATTGATGAATTTTGAGTGCTCTTAGTCGCTGCATCTTACACACACATTTTACACGGAAAATATGCTCCAAGCTTAGACAACTTTCTTAGACATGCTAGTTTAAGGTGGCACGGTACCCGACTAGAAGAACATAACACAAAAATAACAAAATTTTAACAACCTTTGATACTTGTAACTCGTTGTGAAATTATTTAGTTTGTTTAGTCATCACCCAGAAAATATTCCATCACACATATATCAAACTGTAATACAAATTATTTCTATGAAATTTTTTAACAAAACTATCCGTAATTTTTAATTATCTTGTTCTTAATTTTAATAATTTAATCAATTTTCGTTTTTATTCAACACATTGAGGTATACTTGGTTGTAGATTCTTCATCTTCCCTACTTTTTATTTCGACGCTTACACATAATCGAATGATCATTGATACGACTTAATTTTTGATTTTTCGAAGTCTCATAAATGAACATGTTTTCGAAATTTTCTAACTTTTAACTAGTAGACAAAACTGTTTCTACATACCTACATACAACTGCTTGTAGAATCAATCGATGAATACTTAGGAGTTGGCCATATTGGAAAATGAATGAATTATTATGTATACATTTTTTGCATAGATCTTTGGTGCAAATTTTAATTCCTTTCTAGTAATACTTCCCGATTTCACAAAATTCGTCATCTCCATAGTTCTAAATCTGCTTCAACATTATTAAGACAATATTCATTTTTGATGTAACTAAATGCTATATTTTGATTTGGAGAACTCCAAACTTTCGAAATCCAATAATTGAAGGGTGATTTTTTTACTCCTGCAAAATGACGTATCCTGTTCAAAAATTCTTAAAACGGTTTAGAAGAAGGCGTTCCTGAATTCATATGAATATAATGATGAATTCCATAGCTCCCAAGGTTTCTAACGGTTTGTACAAGGTGGGAAGTTAGATGTATGTTATTTTACAATATTTTTCGTTCCGTAATGTTTTCCAATTTCCTTACAAACAAATCTAAGTGTTATATTTTTCTGAGCAGGAGGATTTCTGACAAAGATAAACTGAATATGTTTTCGGAAACTGACGTCGAGAGAGATTACATTTTTATCAAGCTGCTGATGTTGGAAATTGGAATTGCCTGAAAATCTTTACAATAAAAGTAGTATCTGCTTATAAAAAGATGTGTTCTTGCTTTGTAAAAAAATTGTTATAAACTTATTCAAATGTATCATTTCCAAGTAATCAGAGGTGTTAGAAATTTGTTATTTCTTGTAACATAATGTATTAGAAGCCTGTTATGTTATATCATGGAAATGTAGTATAGTTTGTTATATATTTGATGTAATTATAACATAATGTGTTATTCTTCTGATTAGACAGGAGTTGCTTTTGTTATAAATTCTGATATCCTGCACCAAGTTTATAACAAAGCTTGTTAAAGATAATGAGTGTAACATAATAACTCAAGCTGATATAATGTTGTTATATCTTTCTAGTCGGGTACTTACATGCAGGTTTCCCAACAAACATCGGTGTTGAATTAGAGCTTGTTCAAACAAATTTGGAGAAGCTATTTAGCTTTTCTAGAAGAAACAGCTGAATAGCTTCTCCAAACTAGCTTGAACAAGCTCTAATTCAACACCGATGTTTGACCGACATATAAGTCAATGAATATATTTAGGGCATCTTCAGTGGTGCTCTATTTTTAGAACACTTTATACCTGATTGCATGAGCGAAACTTGTATAGAACTAGCTAAAATAGACCAACTTTGCGTTCCCCGCACCGGTGTTGTATTTCTTTTTGTTAAACCCGCCAGCAACTGTCATCCTGTCGATCATTCAACACCAGAGATCAGAAGTTTTTGTTAGGAGATCACAGATTTTTGACAAACATTTTGCCATTGATTGGTTCGAACAAATAATGTTTAATGCCAGTAGTGTGTCGTTAGCTGACGACAAAAATACTTGCTCTTTCGTTTGGCTGAAGGTGAGTGTGTGAGTGCATGCATTTCATCAAAACGATATTAGATAATGCTGATTTGTAGTTTGGCAGCGGATAAACAAGTGTCAAAACGGAGAGGGTCACATCCTGGATGACGCCCCAACGTCGACCGTGATTTCCGTTCCGGTCATCAGAAGCTGTTTCAGGACTGCTTTAGCGACACGCAAACCTACAACGAGAAGCAGTTTCTACGTTTCCGTTTGCCAAGGGAGGTGTTTCTGGAGATTATGTGACAACTTGAGAGAACTAGAGGTTTCTCCAAAATTTAACTGTATGAGCTATTTGCAAGTGCTTATCATGGCCAACTATCAATAAACAGATTGTTTACTTTGAAGACTTCATCAATCTCGGAACCTTCGCATTTCGATCTAGTCAGCGTTTTCCGGAAAATGCAGTGGCTGTAAAAAAAACTAAGACAAGCATTTGTTATTTATTATTTTTAAACGGATTTTTCCATACAGGTAATTGTTATGTTATGTATTCTCCGTGCGAGGAGTAACGATTATGATGTAGAAGGGCTGTTCGCTCATCATCCATGAGGCGCCAGGGTGAAACAACAATGCTTTTTGGTACAAATGAAAGATGTAAACAGTGTTGGCAGTTCCGCCAGAGTAGCAGGTAGGAAAAATTAAAGATGTTTTTGAAAATTTGCGCGAAAGGCATGTATCCAATGAGTACTCTCAGAATTGTGGACGTCAATCTTTGCTAACATCCCACTGCGGGTCAGGTTGTAGACAGAACAAGTCGCCACTTCACAGGCAAAATTGACTGCATGGAAAGACGTCATGTACCACTGTGACTTGTATAGTTTATTCTAGCGATCTATTGTGTGCAATCTGTTACTGATCGCACATGGAGAAGAACTCTCTCCTTTTTTGGGTTTGTTTTGATTCGCAACGACTGACGATCACTAATTTTTTCTTCCAAATTACTACAAGAATAGATCAAAACATATACCAGTTTTAAAATGATGCATAATAGATCCAGAATTAAACAAAATTTGTAACACCAGTGTCGCGATGTTTTTGCGTTTTTTCTAAAAAAAATAATTCCAATCCACGATTTGGATCGCCGTTGAAGATGCCCTTAATGATTTGATCTAAAATAGACCTCTCTGACGTTCCTAAGAACGAGTAAGAAATGGGATAAGCACGTACTTCAATTCTTTCATCCCATTCATATCACACCTCATCTCATCCCTTTTAAACATTTGGAGAAGTCCATATTCACACCTTTATACAAAACTATATTTTTAAATAAACAAACCCTTGTTTATTGAACCACTTCGACAGCTGATTTCATGATTGAAAATAAAAAGTACTTTGATTTTAAACGCATAACCTTACACGTTTGTAATGGTAACAACTTGCGGTGTGATGTCAATCAGGAGCATTTCAAGTCAGAATGGCCTGACAGTATGTAACATTTTGATCGACTTTTTATTTCAATGAAATTTTCAACATGCATTTGACTAAGGAGCCTAAGTGTTATTTATAAGTGGAAAGATTTTGTTTGGCTCAAGGTTGATTAGGTTGTTTATATTAAAAGAGATCTACATGTTTAATGGAACTGAAATCCAAAATGATAACAATTTTGATGCACAGGAAATATTTTATTAAAGAGTGAATGTATTTGAAACAACCACTACTCATACACCCCTCCATGGTCTGAGATTTCGCAAAATGTGGTTTTCTCTGTGGTTTATGAGCAGGCCCTATTCACCGATGAATAAATACAGACATTGATTTTGTATTTACCAAACCAAATTGCTGAATTGGGGGTTTGCATTTAAAAGTGGAAACTGTTTAAGGACAAGTTGTAGTAAAAATGAACCTATTTGAAAAAAAAATAAACACCAAGGAAAACTATTATTTCATGCAAAAAATTTAATGATAAACCTAAATTAAAGGTAACTCAAGTAACTTTTTTTTCTAATTTTTTTGTGAATAAAATTGAAGTTAGAATTTTAATTAGAAAACAATTGGCTTTGGCTTCGTTTGTCTTGTAGGCAGTGAAGTTAATGAAGTCGGGAAGTTTTTTTTTTGCGGAACGGGCATCTGGAACATGAAGTACCTTTATGCAAAACCTTAGTAGATATGATACGTAGAAGCGTACTCAAATTAAAAAATAAGTGGAGCTGTTACCACTTAACCCTGGCATGGCTTTCATAGCACTATCGAAAAACTGCGATTCTTCTCTTAATTTGTTTGAACCTTTTAGTTACATTTTCTAATTACGTTATGATTGCTAATTCTGTGAAACAGGGTATGTGTCCCTTATCTCACCCTTTCATGCAACGATCGATTACATATTTTATTATAACTTATAAAGTATCTGAGCTGGAAGCGAAATTTAGCTAGTTGTACAGTTGCTTAGATAAGTTTACGAAGCTGTTTGGTAGTATGTATCACGAAAAGCTACACAACTCATTTTATAAAGTCAGAAACTTTCGAGGGATGTGGATTTAATGTAGGTTTAAGGCTTGTTCGCGACAAAATCTAGAAAGATTAAATTTAGAATAAACCAAATCTGCTGTTAGTTCATTCCAAGATGCATTCTATATTCATTTAGTTCTGTATTATTAGTCATCATTAAACTTATTACAGTTACTACGAACATTTTCGTTTATTTCAGCCATCCGTGCAGACTTCTCTGCAACCGATTCAGTTACTTTTGTCCAAGATTTTCGAAGTTTTTCTATAGTTGTAGCTTGTTGTTTATATTGGGAGAGTTCTCTCTTTTCGAGAGCTCAATCTCGCTCGATTGGTCAAAACTCCGGGCAGTTAGCTGGATTCGTCTCTTTCGGCACTACATGGACTCCATTTCCTTATACCATTCCAAAACATCTTTGGTGCAGTGACAAGATGCCAAATAAGGCCAGAATAGCGAGGATGTGTCATGTCCACGTAGGAATGGTAATAATCGCTTCTTTAGGCATTCTTCACGGTACATTTCATTGTTTACCGTTCCGGTAGTGATGAAGTTTTGGTTTTCTCGACCACAGCTAAATATTGCCTGCCAAACCAAATGTTTGGAAAATTTGGTCAAAATTGATCCTGAAATGCTTCTCTACGGCGCTCCGTTGCATTACAGTATAATAAGACATTCCGGGAAGCTTGAAGTCTTCCAGCACATAAGTTTCGTCGTCCATTATCACGCAGGAAATGTTCGTCAAACATTCGCGATACAACTTGTGAGTCCGGGTTTTAGTCGTCACATTCTGTTTATTATTATTATTCGGTAGTTTTCACCTTGAACGACTTCATACCTTGCAAGTATGCACGATAGTTGGGGACATATTTTTCCAGCCAAAGTGCGTACCGAAAGATCTGGTCTCTTCTGAAATATTTGCTTCTCCTTCGCGCCCTTCTGATGGTTCCTGAGATCCGTTTTTGTTCCGCTCCTAGCCTTCCTGGCTATTGTCAAACGTGCATCGAAAGATTTAAGAACGTTATGGACAGTGCTTGCAGGAAAACTAAGCTTTTTTGCAAGTTTTCTAACTGACAGATTCGGATTTTCATTGCGACCGCACACAATTGCTTTTCGCACTTGCTCTTCTTTCGACGCCATCTTCGATCTAAAAGTTTGTAGTATACCCAAAAATTAATTGTAGACAATAAACAGACATACGTTCACGCGTTAATGAAGTATTTCCAGGGATACTATTCCGGGGTGTTCAGATTTTGTCGCGAACAAGCCTTACCTTATGATTTTTTTACTATAAGAACTCTCTGTGATCTTTCTTCGATTCTCTTATGATTCGGTTACTGAATGAAGCAGAATGGATTTCAACAACCAATTTTATGGAAAACGCAAATTTCTCCAAAGTCCATGGAGAAATTCATAGGAAATCATTCATGCTTGTTTGTTTGGCACGCTTTGTTCGATACGATTTTTATGTAGGTTGTGGTTTCTCTCAGGCTCGGAATCATGATTTCTGGAGCACTCTTGAAATAGGACTTAGAATACTAGAACACAAATGTAATTTATCAAAACATATATCACTTATCAAGAAACTACTTCAGATTTGTTTCTTTGGCTTTATTGTAGTGATTTTCAGCCTCCTTGACTGGTTCATCACCTTAAACAGAACATATAATATACAGTCAGTCGCAAAATTGAGTGCACACCTATAGTTTCATTAGTAATGTAACGTTTTTCAGGGATTAAAAGAAATTAAATGACATCAATCATAGTTTAACAATAACTTTATTTCTCTTCCATATGATTGGTGGGCAAAATAAAAACAATAACAAATGAATTCATTACAAAAAAAATTAAAAAGAAAAAAAACATCAATTCTCACCTGGCAAAATTGAGTGCACAGTCAACTTTTTATTAATAAAAACAAGTTTAAATGCCCGTAGACATAAAAAAAACAAATTATTTAATATTTGGTGTGTCCTCCCTTGGCCTCCAGCACGGCTTGTAAGCGACGCGGCATCGACTCCACTAGCTTCTTAGTCACCGATGATGGAATATTCTACCAAATGTTCTGAATCGCCGATTTGAGATCCTTCTTATTTGTTGGGTTAACATTTTTTAGTCGATTCTTAACCTCACACCACAAATGCTCAATAGGATTTAAATCAGGTGATTGGGGAGGAGTTTTGAGTTGTTTCGGGACATTATAGAGCAACAACTCACGTACTACGTAGGAGGTATGCTTGGGATCATTATCTTGCTGGAAGTAATAAACCCGTGGTAATCCCAATTTTTGCACCGAAGGTTGAAGATTTCGTTTCAGGATGTTGAGATAACCCATTTTATCCATGGTCGTTTCTATAAACTCCATAGTGCCGGTTCCACTAGCCGCCATCGAGCCCCACATCATTACGCTTCCTCCTCCATGCTTAACGGTTGGGCACAAATTTTGTGATTGCAGCTCCGATCTTGGCTTTCTCCACACCATTTGCCTTCCATCCGATCCAAACAAGTTCACTTTCGTTTCATCGGTGAAAATTACTGTGTTCCTGAAATCCTGAGGTTAGTCCACATGTTCTTTTGCAAATTCCAGCCGCTTTTTGATGTTTGCTTTTGAGAGAAGTGGTTTTTCTAGCAACTCGACCATGCAAATTATGTCTGTGCGCCGCGCGTCTGATGGTATCGGCACTAACGGGTCTTTTAATGTTGTCAGCAACCTCCACAGCCAATTTCGGAATGCTTGTTCTAGGGATTTTTCGTAATGTTCTCACATTTGCCGTTCATCTCTAGGTGTTAGAATACGCTTTCGCCCTCTACCAGCAAGATTTTTCACAGTCCCTTCGTATTTCCACATTTTGATAATTTTGAATACTGTCGAATGTGGTCTACCAATGATTTCAGCAATTTCCCGCAATGATTTTCCACGGCAGCACAGACTTATTACCTGAGTTCGCGTATTAATATCCGTTTCCTTTCTTTTTGTAGCCATTTCGATTAGAACTCAGTTGAATTGCAGTAAACAATGAATTTGACCACTCTGCTAGCAGCTGACAGATGCTCATAGTGACACTGTTATAAAACATCACGGAAATTTTCAATTGATAAATACATAAAATGAAATA
>JASCZW010017324.1:0-17203 GCA_034211315.2 Aedes japonicus | reverse complement strand
TTATGATTTCCATCAGTTTATTAAACTACCTGCTAATCGGATCACCTTGATCCTTGTCATTGAATTGAATAACCTACTTATCGAATTACCTTGCGCCTTGTATTGAATTGAAATGAGTTGGTGTGATTAATAAACGAGTTCGAAACGTGTCCGTACGCTTTTACTTTTGCTCCGCGTCCGATCGTCTATTACGCAGTTACAACAGTTGGCCGACGAGGATGCCGGATCCAGAACCAGTACCGCGGGCGGAACGAGGTGCTCCGCCACCGAATTTCCATTTCGAGGCTTTCGATCGGAAGAGAATTCGATGGAGCAGATGGGTGGAGCGATTGGAAACGGCGTTTACAATCTACGGGATCATCACTGATGATATGCGTCGCAATTTCTTGATGCACTTGATGGGACCGGACACGTACGAAGTTGCCAGTGATAAAGTGGCTCCAGAAAATCTGCGCACGATGACATACCAAGCGATCGTCGATGTACTCGAGGGTTACTTCAATCCGCAACCCCTCGAAATCAGCGAGAACTTTAGGTTCAAATGCCGTCGGCAGGGGGACAAGAACGCTAGTTCCCCGGACGAGACAATCGATGAGTATATCGTTGCACTACGAAGGATTGCTGTGACATGCAATTTTGGAAACTACCTGGAGACCGCTTTGAGGAACCAACTTGTGTTTGGGATGAAACGAAACGACATACGGGGTCGTCTACTAGAACGACGAGAATTGACGCTGAAGGATGCAAGAGACATCGCGGTTAGCATGGAGTTGTCGCTCAAAGGAGGTGCCGAAATAGAAGGAGCTTTTGCTAGGCAGGAAGTACACGCCCTACATCACCCACCAGGTAAGCCTACGCCTAAGAAAGTGGGATATTCAAGTCAGTCAGCTGGCAAGTCCGCTGGTGACCTACATTGCTATCGTTGCGGCGATAAATCACACCTAGCAAAGAAGTGTCGGCATCAGAATTCTGTGTGTTCTTATTGCAAAGTTAAAGGGCACCTTGAACGAGTATACATGAAAAAAGCTGCTGCAGGTAAGGGCGAATCTAGCCGGCAGGGTGCGAAATCGAGTGCTGCGAGAACCAACTACATCGAACTATACGACGACACAGGAACAAGTTCTGCTGCTGCTGATTACGATGTTGTTGTGGGAGAGATTTGTACGGTGGAATCACGTTCGTTGGAAGAAAAGTTGTGGCTGATGGTGAGGGTTTGCGGTGTCGGTGTTCGCTTCGAGGTCGATACGGGAAGCCCAGTCAGCATCATCAGTTTTCAGTGCTACAACAAATACTTTCGAGGGCTGGATTTGGAAAAAAGTGATCTGAATCTAGTCAGTTACTGCAATAGCGATATCCGTGTCAAGGGTGTTATGGATGCGTGTGTGGAATACAACGGAAGGGAAGCGCGACTGCCACTGTACGTCGTCGATTCTGGGAAGCATCCTCTGTTGGGTCGTGAATGGTTGAAGGTTCTAACGGTGGATTGGAATGCTTTGCTGCGAAACTCGGCTACAGTCAACTTGATGAGTCCACCTACTGCTGCTGCTGTGTTGAATAAACTCTTCGAGACGTACGGGAAGGTGTTTGAAGATTCTATTGGCAGGATTTCCTCCGTGCAGGCAGGGCTAACCTTGAAATCAAATGTGACTCCGGTATTCCTGAAGGCTCGGAAGGTTCCCTTCAATTTGAAACAGGCGGTTGAGGACGAACTGGATAAATTAGTTTCTGAGGGCGTTCTAACGAAAGTCGATTCGAGCAACTGGGCTACACCCATTGTCCCCGTCAAGAAATCAGACAACCGGGTCAGGATCTGTGGGGATTACAAACAAACAGTGAATCCCAATCTGAAGATTGATCGACATCCACTTCCGTCGGTAGATGAGCTGTTTGCGTCTCTCGCTGGAGGGTACAAGTTTACCAAAATCGATTTAGTGCAGGCGTACTTACAGTTGGAAGTCTCCCCAGAAGATCGAGAAATACTCACCTTGAACACGCATCGTGGGCTGTACCGTCCGAATCGTCTCATGTACGGAATTTCGTCCGCTCCTGCTATATGGCAACGGCAGATCGAGATCATCTTGCAAGGCATAGAAGGGTAAGTGTGTTCTTGGATGACATTAAGATTACGGGACCAACTGATGCTATTCACCTAAGTCGACTTGAAGAAGTTCTGCGAAGATTGGATCACCACAACATTCGAGTGAATAAAAAGAAGTGCGAGTTCTTTGCCGATCGTATCGAATACTGCGGGTACCTTATTGATCGCGAAGGTATTCACAAGATACAAAAGAAGATGGATGCTATCCAAGACATGCCACGCCCACGGAATAAGGATGAAGTGCGGTCGTTTGTAGGATTCATCAACTACTACGGCCGTTTTTTCGACAATTTGAGTACCATGCTTTATCCTTTGAACAACTTACTGAAGAATGCAGTTGACTTCGAGTGGACAAGAGAATGTGAGCATTCTTTCAATGCGGTCAAACAGCAAATGCAGTCGGAAAAGTGTTTGGTGCATTATTCGCCGGAGTTGCCTCTACTTCTAGCTACGGATGCTTCGCCTTACGGTGTTGGAGCCGTATTGAGCCATGTCTACCCGGATGGCTCTGAGCGTCCAATACAGTTCGCATCCCAAACACTCAATCGCACGCAACAGAAATATATGCAAGTAGACAAAGAAGCCTACGCCATAATCTTCGGTGTCAAGAAGTTTTTTCAATACTTGTACGGCCGAAGATTCATCCTGGTAACGGACAACCATGCGGTTACAAAGATCTTCAATGAACATAAAGGTCTGCCGGTAATGTCTGCTTTGAGAATGCAGCATTACGCTACTTTCCTACAATCCTTCGACTACGAAGTGCGATTCCGGAAGCCCGTTGACCATGCCAATGCTGATGCGATGTCAAGATGTCCACTGAAGCAATCCGATCCAGGAAACGTTGTTGAAGAGTCAGATGTGGTAGAGATGCATCAAATCGATACCCTTCCCGTGATGGCAGAAGATCTATCGCAAGCTACAGCCGAAGACAAATCCGTTCAGAAGCTGATGCAGGGATTGAAGCACGGACAAGCAGTTGGAGGAAACGATCGTTTTGGAGTGGATCAATCGGAGTTCACGATAGAGATGCATCAAATCGATACCCTTCCCGTGATGGCAGAAGATCTATCGCAAGCTACAGCCGAAGACAAATCCGTTCAGAAGCTGATGCAGGGATTGAAGCACGGACAAGCAGTTGGAGGAAACGATCGTTTTGGAGTGGATCAATCGGAGTTCACGATTCAAAATGGATGTTTGCTGCGCGGAATACGTGTCTACGTTCCGGCTCCACTGCGAGGACGAGTACTGGATGAACTTCACTTAACACACTTCGGAATCATACGCACCAAATCGCTAGCAAGAGGATTCTGCTGGTGGTCGGGAATCGACCGTGACATCGAGAATTTGATTTCTAACTGCGCAGATTGTCAGTCGGTTAAGCCTGAGCCGGTAAAAGTGCTACCACATCCGTGGGAACCTGCAACCGAACCGTTCCAGAGAGTTCACGCGGATTTTGCTGGACCTTTCCTTGATTCGTATTTCTTCATCGTGGTCGACGCTTATACCAAATGGCCGGAGATTCTTGTGTGCAAATCGATCACAGCCAAAAGTACGGAGAAAATGTGTCGTGAAATCTTCAGCCGATTTGGAATTCCTGCGGTGTTCGTGAGTGACCATGGAACGCAGTTTACGGCCGAATCGTTCCAGCAATTTTTGAAGCAAAATGGAGTAATACATAAAATGGGTGCTCCGTACCACCCTGCGACTAACGGTCAGGCGGAGAGGTACGTGCAGACATTTAAACAAAAGCTCAAAGCTCTGCATTGCCCTAAGTCAAAGCTGGACATTGAACTTGCCAACATCCTTATGACCTACCGGAAGATGATCCATCCGACAACGGGACGGTCGCCCTCTATGATGATGTACGGACGACAGATCAAATCCCGTCTAGATCTCATGCTGCCTACGACTCCGGAGAGAAAACAACCAAATGCAGTTACCCGTATATTTGTCGATGGTGATAGAGTTCGAGTTCGAGATTTCCTGTCGGCAAACAAATGGCAATTTGGACGAGTGGTCTCGAAACTTGGAACAATGCGTTACTCCGTTGGTCTTGATGACGGAAGACTGTGGGAAAGACATGTGGATCACATTGCCGGCGTAGGATCAAGCCTTACTTCATCTACCGGAAGCCGTCTACCAGCTGCATCGGCGGTGGCTACTGCTATTCACGACAGTGGGCGCACTGCTGAACCCGAGGCTGAACCTACTGGCGAGCAGCTGGCGGCCTTCTACTGTGTCGCAAGCACCCCCACCTGTTCAACCCGTGGCGAACGGTGGGCAACACCCACAAGTTGTGGCACCCGAGGGCTTTGTGCAACCGCACGAAGAATCTAATCAACCATTGAGACGTTCAAGTAGAGTAGTAAAACCCCCTCAAAGATTGAATCTTTAACTTGAATTGTATAACTTCCTATTTACGAGGGGGAGAGTTGTTATGATTTCCATCAGTTTATTAAACTACCTGCTAATCGGATCACCTTGATCCTTGTCATTGAATTGAATAACCTACTTATCGAATTACCTTGCGCCTTGTATTGAATTGAAATGAGTTGGTGTGATTAATAAACGAGTTCGAAACGTGTCCGTACGCTTTTACTTTTGCTCCGCGTCCGATCGTCTATTACGCAGTTACAACAGTGTTCGTGTGAGTCCATTATTGGGGGCGCATTATTGAGCTTGGGACAGATGTGCTAGTACTGACAGAGCCAAGAAAAAAATCGTATTTGTATGGGACCTACACTCAGTAGCAAAAAAAAAGCCGAGCAAAATTTTGTTTGCGAAAAACTCCATGTTCAACCTCCTGTTACTTTGTCAATTATCAATATTTTTGGCTGAAAATTTAACAACATTATGAACAATGTATATACCTTAAGTGATAAAAATTTCATGTTGATGAAATTTATAAATTTGAAGTTATCATAACATATGTGAAAAAAAAGTCATTTTTGGACAAAGCAATTTCAAAAATCCGTATTTCTGTGAAAAATTTAGGTAGCATATTAAAAATTTATCCATAGCTTAAAAAAGTACAGAAAACAATGTGGACAAAATTTGAACTATTTCTATCAAGTGGTTTGGACTACAGCTTGCGTCAAAGCTGACGCACCAACATGAGCATTTCCCTTTTTCACCCGATACTGACCTTGCTGAAATATCGGTACAAAAAAAAAGCCGAGGTGAATTTTATTAATAATACTGTATAACACTGTATACGTAATTTTCACAAACCAATTCATAATGAATCCCATATTTTCAAAGTTCTTCGTGGTTTACACTAGTTATTTGGGATATTTCACGCGTAACAAATCATGTGTATTAATAAGATGAATTCACCTCGGCTTTTTTTTTGCACCGATATTTCAGTAAGGCCAATATTGGGTGAAAATGGGAAATACTCACGTTGGTGCGTCAACTTTGATGCCAGCTGTAGTCCGAACCACTTGGTGGAAACAGTTCAAATTTTGACCACATTATTTTCTGTACTGTTTTAAGCTATGGAGGAATTCTTAATACGCTACCTAAATTTTTCACAGAAATAAGTATTTTTGAAATTGCTATGTCCAAAAATGACTTTTTTCATATATGTTACGATAACTTCAAGTTTATAAATTTTATCAA
Source organism: Aedes japonicus (assembly GCA_034211315.2). NCBI lineage: Eukaryota > Metazoa > Arthropoda > Insecta > Diptera > Culicidae > Aedes > Aedes japonicus. The sequence goes on along the minus strand of JASCZW010017324.1, from coordinate 11,481 downwards.
TATCAAATTTTGGTCATATAAGGTCTATACATTAGTTATAGTGTTTTCAAATTTTCAGCCAAAAATATTGATAATTGACAAAGTTACAGAGCATTGAACATGGCGTTACTTAGGAGCAAAATTTTGCTCGGCTTTTTTTTGCTACTGAGTGTACTGGTCTTAGAGTTAGTCTATGGTTCAAGGGCAATTAATTATAGGATAAAACATTTTTAATTCGGGAAAACAATCGGAGTACTAGTGAACTAAACTGCTATAAAACACACTATGGACAGCAATGATTCTATTGTCCATCCACAGGTTGTATGTCACGACGTCAACCGATGCAAGGTGTAGCGATAGTAGGTGCGCATCTTCCGTGACGTCACAGCCGCTATACTTCCACTTTTTTTAAACACTATTTAAAAAAAACTTTTTTGAGCGTATTAGTAGAACGATTGTGAGTTTCCCAATCACAGTCGCTATAGTTATTCTTGAGAGGCTCTTGACTAATGAAGCTGATTAAACAACTTTAGATTAGAGGCTAAACAAGACTTCCTAAGTTCATGATTCGCACCTGTCATTTCAATAATGAAACCATGAATAAGAGTCATGCATTTATAAAATAAGATGCGAGTTTGTTTTATGATTTCTTATTCATGAAAACAGAACGGATTTCTTTCCGTGTACCCCATTATTGAAAACACAGAAGTTGTCATACGTCTGTATTCGGCTGCAGGAACCGATATTTGAGGGTGCTGGAATTTCTGCCCTTCAAAAATGAAATTATTTTTTAGAATCGTGCTGTTCTCTTGACTGAAAATATGACTATTTCAGTACTTTTAAGGAGAGATGATACATCAAAGATTGAAGACATTCGAAGTACGTTGATAGTCGAAGTGACTTTTGTTACTAGTAAAGTAATACAATCAAATCCGCACGAAACTAGCACCTTCTAAAAATTCTGTTGAATTGAAAGTACAAGCAATAGTATTTTACGTAATTAATACGGTGGTTAATCTAAATTGAAGTTGTAATAATAGTGATAGTCGGGCCCTCCCTTAGCCCAGCCAATAAAGGAAGTGTATTTAGAAGATAGTTAAACTAAGAAAAAAATAAGTTCGAGATTTGGTAAACATGTTTTTCATTCACAGAGTATTTCATGATAATCGGTTTGGATACTTATTTTTGGCGAAGTGATGCAATTATATTTGTGCAAAAATAGCCTAACCACAAAACGCGAATTGAATTGTCTTCGTATTGAGCTTTTCCCCATCTCAATTTTTTATTTTCAAGTTTTGTTTTTTTTAATAAGCTATTGTTATACCCGCACCCCACGAAGTTCAAGCCTGACATTTAATTTTCCATACAAGCGGCTACTTTACTCCGATTTATGTATAATTTATTCGGTATTTTGTTACCTACATTAATGAAATCATAAGTCAGTAAAATAAAATCTCGATGTAATGTCAGAGGATTTGCTTTTTCAAAAAGGAAGCCTGTCACATTGCGCTCTTATTGTGAAATATGTTTTATAATGCTGCCCTCTCAGTGACAATAAATCAATTTAACCTTTAAGCACACTTTTGATTTTCACTGCACTTCTTGTTTTCTTCAGTTAGGTAACCGTTGACCAAGCAACATAACAAGTCAATTTTCCGACTTGGTGCGTTGTTGCTGAAGGTTATAATAAATAATGTTTTTTCAGCTCTCGCTTTTATTATTGACCTTTTGCCTGGCCGGTGCAAGTACGAGAGTCTAAAACTTAATCAAGTCTGGTCTGAGCGATTTTGATGGCTTCATCGAAACCAAAGTTCAAAGTGGGCATCAGCGAGATTGAATTTAAGGCGGTGCTCTCGAATCACCAATCTTTCGATTGCAATTTCAAACGCCCTGCATGATAAACTTTGTCGAGTACCAAAATATTCCTAGCGTATTTTATAAATATTAGCACATGCGGTAGGACAAACTGATTGTTCGATCACGGCACAAGTGTTAACAGGTTGTACATAGTTCAACACTTTTCGTGGCCCTAACAATGACCATTTCAAATCTCAGCTATTTTGCAATTGGAATATAATCAAAATCGGTCGATTACAGTCCAATCTACAAGCTTCAATTGATAGACAGAAAGTGAAAACTCCCGCTACACTCCTCTTTTATCGACAGGTAGATCAAGTCAATGTCGCTTATGTAAAGATCGATTGAACCGATTGAATTCCCTTTGAATAGGGTGACGTCCATGCCCATGTTTTCTATTACACTTTTATTTTGTCAGGTTGATTATATTTGATCGGTTGTATTTAACAAAAAATAAAGTGATTTTATATTGGATAATCGTTTTAAAAAATAGAAACGGAAATGCCAAACAGATCCAAATTAAATCCGTCACCCTATGATAAGATATAACCCTATATTTTCTCGTCTGGACTAATCTATCACTTGAGGTGACCCGGCACACAGAGCCGACACTGTGATAGGCATTTGAAAATTGGTTTGGGTACTTCTGGGCATCTGAAGAAATAAACTATAATCAGTGCTCACCGGAGCCAATTTTCGTAGCGTCGAGGGTATTTATTTTCCAATTATGTGGCTCACAACTTTCGCGCGCGCATAACTCGAGCCGTCTGCATCGTCTAGCCGTATATGGGAGGTCAAAATATGCCCATGCACTTACAGTTTCTGAAATAACTATATTTTAGGGCTGAAATGCGAAAAATGAAATGACTGATCTAATTGCTACTAAAGAATTTTATGTGACTCAAAATTGCTACACCATAGAGTACTCGATTGTATTGATTTTCGGTAGTACGATCTTTGTTTGTGTTTTGATTCGCTGTGTTATGTTGACAGAATATTTAAGGGATAATTCGTTGGGAGTTATGTTTTGAGGGGTGGTTCATTTTCCGTTCATTCCATCAGCCTCGTTAATGTGGATTTTAAATCGATCTCGAACGCGGCATCACTTCTTAAAACATCGTTTAAGCCCGAACCTGATGGTGTTCCATCCGTTTTTCTTAAACAGAATATGGCTTATTTTCTGGATTCACTTCATCAGATATTCCAGCTGTCTCTTTTTAGTGGAATATTTCCTTTTTGCTGGAAAACGGCAAAGATGTTTCCGATATTTAAAAGGAAGCAAACGGGACGTGAATAACTACAGGGGAAGCACATCCTTTAGCGCCGTATCGAAGCTATTTGAACTGGTCGTAAGGAACTCTATTTTTGCACATACACAGCAAAAAAAATTAATATTCATCAACGTAATTGATTCTAACAAATAAAAAACTGATGTAATCAAGGAAAAACGATGCACAATAACATCCACTTAGTGGAATATTACATCGGTCTTCAAATTACATAAAAAAACATGATTAGTTGCATGAATGTAAGAATCACATATTAAAAACATAAATATTACACGAAAACCAATGCACATAAAGATCTCCGCAAACAATGTTATATATTATACGATTTTGATGCTGTTCGCACCAGAACAATTGCATCATCACGACATCTATGTTCCAATGTTTGTAGCAGGTCAGCACCAACCATTCCTGTTGGTTAAATATGGAACCCTTCGGGAATTTGCGGTTCCATTCTTCCGGCGATCGAGTTAACATGGATGAACCATTATAAAAGCCGAACGACCACTTCAGAAGGGGAGAAGATTTTTGGATGTAAACACGGCAACATCATCATCGTCATCATCATCGTCATCAAGTGAGCCAGTCAGTGAAAATTATGTAAATAGTTAGTCAGTTAAGTTTAAATAAAGTTAAAGTAGGAAAAGTAGAGGAAAGAATCCTGAAGTAAATTATTGAAATGAACCAAACCAGTGCACTTATTATTACGTTAAGCTAACCAGTGTATGAAAATAAAGAAAGACTTTATCTGCGATAGTGCTTGAGTCCCCGTTGTGCGTCAGTGTTGTGGTGACAAGAAAATTTGAGCACAGAACTCCGTTTCTTTTGAGTGAATCGAACATTGGTCCTTCGAACCGGATCACGGCCGTCGAACTCCGTCCGCTCCGGTACCTACCTGTTGAGTGATATCCGCCATCGTTACTAGGATTTATTCAACCGAAGATTCGCCATCATAATCCGTACAACAATCGCTCAGGAACCCGCCATCGTAGCTGTAGAACAATCGTTCTGGGATCGCCATCGTTGCTGCTATTTAAATCATTATACAAGGCACATTATTGCCTTTTCTAAGGTAATTATATTTCCTATATCCTCTACTCTTTCTTGTGTGATCTGCGCGGTCTTTTGCTTTGCAGACCGCTATCGTCATTCAACATGGCAACGGAACGTCGGATCAAGGCTTTAAAAACTAAGCTGAAGAGCTTACTCGTCTCATTCAACCTGATAAAGACGTACATCAACGGTTACCAGGAAGAAAGAGATGTTTGCGAGATACCTGTACGCCTAGAAAACCTCGACAAGGTGTGGTCCGACTTCCAGGCAGCACAGTGTGAATTTGAGTCCATCGATGAAACTGCAATCGATGACCAGTTTAAAGTATGGACCGACTTCGAGACTGCTTACTATCGGGTGAAAGGCTTGCTTCTGTCTAAAAATAAAACGCCACCGTCTCCTGGCATGAATTCGTCTTCTTCTTTGAGCACTCAAGTCCTTGGTTCATCATCGCACGTTCGCTTACCCGACATTAAACTTCCCGTTCAGTGGAAATATCGATACCTGGCTGAATTTCCACGATCTCTACGTATCACTGGTTCATTCTAGCGTCGAGTTATCCAACATCCAAAAATTTTATTACCTTCGTTCCTCGTTGAGTGGTGAAGCACTCAAGCTGGTTCAAACAATCACCATTAGTGCCAACAATTACCCAGTGGCATGGAATCTGATAGTTGAGCACTACCAAAATCCTACGCGCTTAAAGCAATCCTACCTCGATGCACTATTCGAAGTGGGAACCTTGAAACGTGAATCTGCAACCGACCTTCATCAGCTAGTGGAGGGCTTTGAGGCTAATGTGAAGGTATTGAAACAACTCGGAGAAAGGACTGAATTCTGGGACACGATTCTTATCCGCATGCTCAGCGTCCGCCTGGATTTCACAACTCGGAGGGACTGGGAAGAGTTCTCGTCAACGAAGGCAGATGTATCCTTCAAGGATCTCACAGCCTTCATACAGCGAAGAGTGAATGTCCTGCAAATAGTCCAGAGTAAAGCTGTCGATACTCCAGCGTCTACTCAACAGTACAAAAAGTCCGGCCAGCGTACGGTGTCTAGTCATGGGGGGAGCCAATTTCAATCAGGACGGAAATACGTCATCTGTTCAGAACATCATCCACTCTATATGTGCCAATCTTTCTCGAAACTTGATGTTGAAGGGAAAGAAAGGGAAGTTCGTCGCAATCAACTATGCCGAAATTGCCTATGTACCGGACATCAAGCTCGAGACTGTTCATCATCCACTTCCTGCCGAAAGTGTCGAGGTCGCCACCACACCCAGCTCTGCTCCGGGTCTAACTCTGTGATTGCTAACTCAAAGGCTACTACTCAATCAGCACTCCCACCTACTGAAGGGCCAAAAGCATCAGCATCTGCTACCGTCACCGGACCTCCAAGCTACGCAAGCACCGGAAAAGCACGAAAAGGTGTGCTTTTAGCCACAGCCGTCGTCAAACTGGTGGACGACAACGGCACTGAACACACTGCAAGAGCGCTTCTAGATTCCGGCAGCGAATGTTGCTTTATCACTGAATCACTTTCGCAATTAATCAAGGCCAAGCGTACTAAAATATCCATTCCGATTTGTGGCATTGGAGAATCCCGTACATACGCACGATACAAGATCGTCGCTTCAATCCGATCCAGAGTTTGTGATTTCTCTGCCACATCTGAGTTCTTAGTACTGCCTAAAGTTACCATCGATTTACCCTCTGCTTCATTCGACACTAATTCTTGGAACATTCCTCCCGGCGTACAATTAGCCGATCCATTATTCCATGAATTAAATCCAGTAGACATGATTCTTGGCGCAGAGATTTTCTACGACTTATTTAAAGTATCTGGTCGTATTCAGCTTGGTGAATCCCTTCCCACATTGGTCAACTCTGTGCTTGGTTGGATAGTGTCTGGCAAGACATCATATGGCACACCGAAATCTACAATTATTTCCAATGTGGCAACCATCACTGATTTGCACAAAATCATCGAAAGGTTTTGGACAATTGAAGAAGACGCAAACGCAACAAATCATTCGGTCGAAGAAGCTGCATGTGAGGAACACTTTCAGCGCACTGTGAAACGCAACTCCGAGGGAAGATATGTTGTTCGCTTACCTATAAAAGAAGGGATCATCGCCCAACTTAAGGATAACCGCTCTACAGCTGTCCGTCGTTTCCGAATGCTAGAAGGTCGCTTCAGTCGTGACTCAGGCATAGCTGAACAATACTGCCAATTCATGAACGAATATCTTGCCTTGGGTCACATGAAGCAAGTCCTTGACTACCAGTCACCTCCATCTCCATGCTATCACATGCCTCACCACGCTGTTCTTCGGGAAGATAGTACGACTACAAAACTGCGCGTAGTATTCGACGCATCATGTAAGACTCCGGATGGTCCATCGCTCAACGAAGCGTTGATGGTAGGCCCAACTGTCCAGCAAGATTTACGATCGATCATCATGCGCTCGAGAAGTCGGCGAGTAATGATCATTGCTGACGCCAAGCAAATGTATCGGCAAGTACTGGTAGACAAACGCGACACTCCGCTTCAGCGGATTATTTGGAGATCATCACCGGAGCAACCTTTGAGCACTTACGAGTTGCTAACAGTAACTTATGGGACAGCAAGCGCACCATTTCTCGCTACTCGTGTCCTTTTGCAACTAGCAGATGACGAGCAAGACTTATTTCCAAGGGCAGCAGAAATCCTACGGAAGGATTTTTATGTTGTTGACCTATTTTCGGGGGCAAACAGCATCGAAGAAGCAACGGTGCTCTGTCAGCAACTGGAAGGTCTTCTAGCTCTAGGGAGGATTCCAACTTCGTAAGTGGGCATCAAACGAAGAAGCCGTTTTGAACCACATCCCTCCGGAAAATCGCGCGCTCAAGAATTCCATTGAACTGGACCGAGATCAATCACTGAAGTCGCTGGGACTTCACTGGGAACCTGCACAAGATCATCTGAAGTATCGCATCGAGCCTCTGGCTGAAATATCTCCGCTTACCAAAAGAATTGCACTCTCGCAAATTGCTCGTCTGTTTGATCCTCTTGGTTTGCTTGGTCCAGTAGTCATCTCGGCAAAAATCTTTATGCAGGCACTCTGGAGGTTAAAGGACAACAACGGAAAAAATTGGTGCTGGGACGAGGAGCTTCCGACGTCGATGAAAGATTGCTGGCTAGAGTATACATCGCAGTTACCGCTTATCAACAACCTACGGATTGATCGCTATATTCTCTCAGCAAACCCGGCTTTCATTCAGTATCATTTTTTCTCAGATGCTTCTCAAGTCGCATATGGCGCCTGTTGCTACATCCGATCAGCAGACCTTTCGGGATCCTTCAAAGTAACCCTTCTCACTGCTAAGTCCAAAGTAGCACCCCTCCAGCAACAAAGTATCCCTCGGCTCGAACTTTGTGCTGCACTTCTTGCAGCTCAACTCTACCAACAAGTCACAAAAGCCCTACAACTACCAGGTGCAACTTTCTTTTGGGTGGACTCAACTACGGTGCTCAGCTGGCTGAAGGCCACTCCATCAACATGGACCACTTTTGTAGCAAACCGCGTGTCAAAGATTCAACAATTGACTCAAAACGGACACTGGTACCACGTCTCTGGACAAGAGAACCCAGCAGATTTGCTCTCACGAGGAATTACTGCAGAGGACATTTTGGGTAATCAACTCTGGTGGCACGGACCAAAATGGCTACACCTCACGCAGTCGTCTTGGCCAACCAATCAGCATAAATGCGAACCCAACACCGAAGCATTTTCAGAAGCCAGCAAGCAACCAAAAACTGTCTGTACAACGTCATCTGAGCCAACATTCGTCGATCATCTATCAACAAGGTTTGCTGACTACGACCGTTTACTAAGGGTAACTGCCTATTGCCTTCGATTCATGCAAAATTGTCGTCAACGCACAGCAAGCAATGGCTCAACATACATCACCTCTGACGAGAAAAAGGCAGCTGAAGTTGTATTAATCCGATCAGTTCAGCAACAAACTTTCGCAGAAGAGTGGAACCAACTAGAGAAGTCGATGCACGTTTCAGCGAGATCCCGTTTGCGATGGTTTTATCCGTTCATGTCAGACGATCGAGTAATTCGCATTGGTGGCCGTCTCGTGCAAGCAACACAACCTTATGACAGCAAGCATCAGATCATTCTTCCTGCATCTCATCATCTTTCAAGGATTTTAGTTCGTTCTTGCCATGAAAAACATCTGCATGCTGCTCCACAGCTCATCATCGCCATTTTACGACAACGGTACTGGATCATAGGGGCCAGGAACCTGGCCAGATTCATTTACCGCAACTGCGTCATCTGTTCGAGGGCCCGACCACAAATGGTGGAGCAATTCATGGCTGAACTTCCAGCGTCACGCGTCACAGCATCACGACCGTTCTCTGTGACAGGCATTGACTATTGGGGGCCAATTTCATTGCAACCCATACACCGCCGAGCAGCACCTCGAAAGGCCTACGTAGCACTGTTTGTGTGCTTTGCTACCCGTGCCGTACATCTTGAACTAGTCATCGATTTGAGTACGGCGAAATTTCTTCAGGCACTACGTCGTTTTGTTGCTCGACGAGGTCTATGCAACGAAATTTATAGCGACAACGGTCGCAATTTTATTGGAGCTGCTAACGAGCTACGGAAATTTGTCCACAGTAAGGAGCACCACCAAGCCGTCGCACGCGAATGTGTAAACATCGGGATCCGGTGGCATTTCAATCCACCTAAAGCGTCACACTTTGGTGGTCTTTGGGAAGCTGCGATTCGTTCTGCTCAGAAGCATTTTATTCGCGTAATCGGCACTCAAACTCTAGCACAAGATGAAATGGAAACGCTATTAACGCAAATTGAATGTTGCCTGAATTCGCGTCCCATCGTTCCCCTCAGCGAAGATCCAACTGACTTCGAGCCGCTTACTCCAGGGCACTTCCTCATTGGATCTGCTCTCAAGGCTATTCCGGAAGCAAACTTCACCGAAATTCCGCTCAACCGACTGCGTCAATGGGAACAGACACAGAAACTATTCCAGCTGATTTGGAAACGTTGGCACACTGAATATTTGGCTACTCTTCAATCCCGTTCGAAATGGTGCCACGCACCAATCACAATCAAGCGAAATCAACTTGTTGTCCTCAAGGAAGAAAATTCGCATCCTATGTCATGGCCAATGGGTAGAATCACCGAAGTTCATCCGGGTCCAGATGGAATCATACGAGTAGTAACTGTTCAGACACCGACCGGCCAGTTTACTCGTCCTGTTTCCAAAATTTGTCTTCTGCCGATTCCAACAACACACGAAACAACCAGCGATCTACAAGTGTAAACAAAACATGAACATTTCATCACGATTTCAACTGGAACAATCATCTTCTCCAATAATAGCCTCTTCGATTTATCGTTCATCCTGATTGCAGTCCGGATCACCTAAAATGAGAAAAAAAAACCAAGCTCTTTTGTTAAGAGACAAGACCGAAAACCGTGCAGAACAGCCAAGTGACAGCTGCCACACACATCGATAGCGGGAACAACAACGTGAATGGGAGGAAGTGATTCAACTGTCAGAAATGCGGTTTCTGAAGGGGCCAGGATGATCGCACCAGAACAATTGCATCATCACGACATCTATGTTCCAATGTTTGTAGCAGGTCAGCACCAACCATTCCTGTTGATTAAATATGGAACCCTTCGGGAATTTGCGATTCCATTCTTCCGGCGATCGAGTTAACATGGATGAACCATTATAAAAGCCGAACGACCACTTCAGAAGGGGAGAAGATTTTTGGATGTAAACACGGCAACATCATCATCGTCATCAAGTGAGCCAGTCAGTGAAAATTAATGTAAATAGTTAGTCAGTTAAGTTTAAAATAAAGTTGAAGTAGAGGAAAGTGAATCCTGAAGTAAATGTATTGAAATGAACCAAACCAGTGCACTTATTATTACGTTAAGCTAACCAGTGTATGAAAATAAAGGAAGACTTTATCTGCCATAGTGCTTGAGTCCCCGTTGTGCGTCAGTGTTGTGGTGACAAGAAAATTTGAGCACAGAACTCCGTTTCTTTTGAGTGAATCGAACAGATGCTATATCGCTTTTCATTTTTATGTAAAATTAAATCTAGCAACACTGCCAGACTTGTTCTCTTTTAAATCGAATTCATTTTTCATTCACACGCTAAAGACTCATCCTTTCTTTCGTATTACTATCCTTTTTCATCGCGGAAAGTTACTCAACTTTCGTAAAAAGTGGATCTAGTGAAAAATTGAGTAGATCCACTTTTTACGAAAATTGAGTAACTTTTCCGTGTGAAAAAAGGGGATAGTAATACGAAAGAAAGAGAGGGAGTTTTGAGCGTGCAGTTCCAAACTGGATCGGGTATCAAAATTGGGTCGGCTTTTTGTTTGTTAAACATCAGTGTATACGGTTTTATTTGTAACTCCAATAGGGTTGAGGTTTGCGCGAAACTGGTTTCCTACTGAATAACGACAAATTTGCAAAATGGATACAACGAGGAAAGCTTTTGTGGATTTCGAGTATCGGTAAGGGCACTGAAATTGTTGCTTGCCCAGAAAGATGTGGAAAATTGGAAGCGATTAGTTTACGGTAAGTTTTTTTTAAGTACCAGAAAATCTCTGTTGCTCATAAGCGAAAGGCATCTAATAAATCCACAGACGATCAGTACGAACCAATACGCAGCGTTCAAGAAAAGCGACATAAACAACGATTTCACCAATCTGTGTCGCAACCGGAACTTCCTGGTATAATGGCTGGCCCACAATTGATACGTTGCGGATGCGTTTGCGTGAATTTGACAGTTTTCCCATAGGTTTTCTGTCAAATTTACGTCAACGCATCCGCAACGTATCAATTGTGGGTGACTCTTAACTCGTGACAATGACCAATCAGAACCACCGAGAAAGCGGTCCTCCCTAGAAAAGCCTATAATCAGCCTCGGCTTGCTCTTATCTGCAAGACCATCGTGAGTTCAAGAAACCTCCAAGAAATACAGGAACATTCTTCCAAAAAAGCAAGTCGCAAATCAAATCCAGAAGAAGGTAACGCATTCCATCCAGCGGCATCCGCGTACACAAGAAAGCTCCTAACCGGTAAATTAATCGTTACAATTATGGCTATAAAATGTTTGCACAACCATCGAACGGGTATCAGTATTTGTTAAGTTAAAGTTCCTTTAACCAACGAGTTAGTGAGAGTGATTAGGTAACTGTTCTCGCAAAGGAGTCATATTTAGTGATTTTTATCAAACTAGTTGTTATCAATATGAAACAGGTG
>JASCZW010017323.1:0-17209 GCA_034211315.2 Aedes japonicus | reverse complement strand
TATGTCACTATCGATTACCAAAAAAATGGTTTTAGACTACGTCTTACTGCCAGATAAAAATACGTGAAATAGCGAACATCACGAAAAATTGAACGCTAATAACTCAATTACTCCTCGATAAATTTTCAAGATGTTTGCATTAACCAGTCATCAAAAAGTTCAGAAAATAATACAAATAAAAGGTGATGTCTTAAAAGGGCCTGTGAAAGAACCACGTAGACTAATTTTTAAGAATCTCAGAGCCACCCCCTCCCCCCTCGTAAACTTTTCTCCATGTAATTTTTAATAATGCTGTATCGAGCGTAGACTTTGGTCCGATCATCACCCCTTCCCCTCAAAAAAGTCTACGTTGGTTTATAAATAGCCCTTAATTACGTTTTGCGCACTCAATGCATTCACTAAATGCAAAGTATTTTCCCATCACATCCAGTGCTGGTAAAAATCAATTCATACCCGAGCAAAGGATTATATCAAATTGATAACAAGTTCTAATACCAGGTTATCATTTTTTGATCACTGAAAATGTTATCATTCAGGCTGAATAAACAGCCAAAATAACAGAATGATTAACAAAAAAAAAACTCGTTATAATAATATAATAATAACTTATTTTGTTATCACTGCGCACAACTCGATAACAAATCCTGTATTGCAATAGTATCAAATTATGTTATCAATTTGAAATAAAATTCTCATGCTAATAACTGAAAATAATGTTTTTAACAAATGCAAAATTTTGTGTTCAAACATGCTGGAAATATTTATAGTTTTACAATACAACTTATAATTTTCATAACAAAAAGTGTGTTCAAAATGATAACAGATGATAAAAAATTTGCCAATGGTGATAACTAAATTCGTTATAACAACCTGTGGGCGAAGACAGATGAGAGCACGTGAGAGCGGTTGTTTAAAAGAGAGAGTGATTCATTTACTCCAAACAATCCCATCGCAGGCGCACACTTTCACTCTATCTACACGGCAGTACCATTTGACTAAATTTTGAATCGTTTTCAACTCACTTTCGTCAAAAGTGGAGTCACTCATATATGAGTAAATATGACTGGGATTGACAAGTCGACATATCTCAAACATCGATCTGATTTAAGTCGGTATCTTAAATATGTCGACTTGTGAATCCTAGTCACATTTACTCATATATGAGTGACTACACTTTTGACGAAAGTGAGTCGAAAACGATTCAAAAGTGAGTTAAATTGTCCCGCCGTACGGAGGTGAATAAAAACAAGAGAGAATAGCTCTCGGTGAGGTAGGAAGAGTGTGTTGAAAATCTCTCTCTACCACACTGAGGATATGGACATCACTGCTAAGAGCCGCTCAAGCATCCGTCTTTCTAAGTGACTAAGAAGGAGTTCAAACTACTATCTTACCCGGAAAATACACATTTTGTGTTTTTGTTGCCTGTTTAATTCTCATGTTTGGTTGAAATTTGTGTTCTATTGGTATAAGAGCCCCCCCCCCCCCCTCCTCCCCACCTTTCCATAGGGGGAAGTGTCTGAAACCATCAAAAATCCTACCTCTACAAACCCTCACATGCTAACTTTGGTCCCATATGCTTGATTAGTTCTCGGGTTATGCAGAAATTTGTATTTCATTTGTATGAAAACCCCTTTCCCCCTCCCCTTCCAGAGCGGAAGGGGGTCACAAACTGCCATAGAAATACTAAATTTGGGGCCAGTTGCGGGCCCCACATACCAGATTTGGAATAGTTCTCGAGTTATACAGAAATGTGTGTTTCATTTGTATGGTAGCTCCTCGTTCCAGAGGAAGAAGGGGTCTCAAACAATCATAAGAACCTTCACTGGTCCCAAAAATCTCAGCATACACATTTTCACGCTAATCAGTTCAGTAGCTTCCGAGTCTATAAGGGTCAGACAGACAGACGTGCCTGATGTTTGGTCACGGTACCAAAACTGCCACACATTCTGTATTTGATGCGTAAATCTCACAAAGTTTAAGACTGCGACCTAAAGGAAGATGCCGATTTTGAGCAATTGGCCGAACTTGACCAAAATACGCAGAATTCATGGATATTGAGCCTTAACCATCAATTATCAAGACCGCCGGCGAGTGCCTGCGAAGAACGGGGTGAACTTTCCTGCCATTACCCAACGCCCTGTAACTCCAGTGTTTTCGCCACTTTTACTCAACAGTCGCTTTGCTGTGTTGAGCCCATCGATTTCTGGAATGCCTAACCTTCTCACAAGCTCAAATCAACAGATAGCCTCCCCTCCTACAAGATTTGCCAGGACCATCAATCAGAATCATCATTGTTCTCTTTCAGCGAGCGATGGTTCACCATTCTCAGCGGAAGAGCTAGTGACCCTCGTTGTTAAGGCAATCACCATCATGCGAACATGCAAGACCCAATCTGAACTGTTTCATGAGGGCCTGTTCTTAATCTTCGTAGACTCATTTTTGAAAATCTCAGATCCCTCCTTCCCCACGTAGACTTTTCTTCACAAATTTTTTTTTTCCAAAAACATCAAGCCTGAATCAACAGTTACAGGAGCCAAGGCGGAACCATCCTCCATAATGATCTGCAAATAGGGCAGTAAAGGGTGATACGGTCAAAATTTGGTCAAGGGAAAACGCGTGTAAATCGGTGAAATCGTTTATTTAAAAAATCAAATTAAATTTCTTTTTCAAGTTCAATTAGGTATAAAATATTCAGGAAAAATATTCAGTTGAGACTTCCGCTTTTCCAAATCCGAATTGCCGGGCCTTCACGCTTGACCCCTGCCATCAGATTTTGTACATGCAGCCATTGTCCGACCTTCTTCGCCGCAGAAAGCCAGTTTGCCTTGAACTGCTGCTCGTCCTTAGCAGCTTTTTTGGTCTTCTTTAGGTTCCGCTTGACAATACGCTCCGACGTGTTGTCTCAATTGGAGCTCTCGTGAGTCCTTGAAGGATGTCTAGCCTGACAGCGTTGACTTGTACTTGGTGATACCACTCGCATACGCGCAGCTACCATCGCGCATTTTTACCGTAATGGCAGATGCACGATCCGGCAACACAGTACGGAACAACCGTGTTTCTTCAGGAAAGGCAGCAGACGTTTATTCAAAACACTCTTTCACGTAAATTTCTTGGTTGACAGTCCCGGAAGCTATGAAAATGAACTGCTGTTTTCAAGCCACAGGTACAGAATGGCTTTGCCAAACTCAGATATTTCTTTGCGAACTTTGACAGTTTCGTGTGGTCGAAAATATCTGCTACCTTTCCACCTTTATTGCCGTATAAAACTCCTGTCCCGGAAGCTGCTTGTAGTCGGCTTTGACGTAGGTTTCGTCGTTCATTACCAGCAGTCAAACTTCCATTCAGCACTCCGTCGTGTGCAGCAGTCCTGAGGATCGCGCTTTGGCCGTCGTATTTTGTTTATCATCGCGATTTGGAGTCACTACCTTCTTGTAAGTCGATAGTCCGGCTCGTTTTTTTGACTCGATGCACGGTTGCGCCAGACGATACACCCAGCTTATTTGCGGCATCTCGGAGAGATAGGTTAGGGTTTCATGCTTGAAACTACCGGCAACTCTCTTTGTCGTCTCCAGCGGCTCCGGTCGGTTTTCGTAGGTTTCGTCGTCGATACCACGTTCACATTCCCGGCTGTCGATCTGAACTTCTGGCTGTCGCCCAAACACTTTCACATTAACACTTTAGTAACGGATTTAGCTGATTTGGTGCATTACTTTTGGCTTGATTTTGCCAACTTTGCGTGCGAGTAGCTCGGATTTTCGCGATGACCGAGCAAAATTTTGATACGCTGCTCTTCTTGCTTGGACGGCATTTTGACAACGGAAGAGTGCATTCCAAAATCAAAATAGGAGCAACATTCTACATACACACACCTTCAAAATGAGGGGTGTTCAGGTTTTTTAAATGCAAAATTGAAAGAAATACGTCAAGTTGATATTGACCAAATTTAGACCGTATCGCCCTTTATAACAACTTTGCACCAGAGCTCCAGATGTACCTACCAGGTGCAGTAAATCCGGAACCCACACCATCATCGATATCTTCATCACCATTGTGGTGCACCTCCGACCTTTCCGTCGTCGCCCTGGTAACATCCAGCTCTATTGAGTTTTATTTAAGTTTTATGACAGCCGCTAGAAATTAATTTGTTTTTTTTTTATGGATTTATGAGAACCCACAGCCGGTTTACAACGATCTTTAAACCTTGGTTTCTCAAATTTCTTTTACTCCTATCAAAGGTTTTATTTCGACTTCATGAACTCGTAAAATACCGTTTTGGAATGCCGTTTTAGCACTCATTCATATTTTCTCATTATAGTCAGTTGAAAAGGCAGTTTAAATCCCTTTTTACCTCCAGTTGATGCATTAAACTAGAAAAAACATGACCAAATAGATTTATAGTAGTTATTGCGAGGATAAAAGGGCTTTTTGGTAAGACTGTGATTTTTTCCAATCGCCATATTCACAACCGTCTCTAGAGTGGGGCCAAAATTCGGCTCTAAAGAAGCATCGAGGAGGTGTTGGTAGACAAAACAGTTTTGAATACAGTTTTATCAACAAAGCCGGGAGAAGTGCTATACGGCTTTAATAAAACTAAAATTGTTACTTTGGCGTGCAGCTCGGCTCAGACTTCTGTCCTAAATCCTAACCTAATCCTACGTTTATTATGGATGGATGTCGTCATTTTCTTCAGCTTTTTCATGACCTTGGCCACCAAATCATCGGTAGATCCTTCATTTGAGGTTCGCCCACAACTTTTCAATCGGTCGTATTTTTCTGTGGAGTGTTGGAAGGATTGGGGGTCTTCCGAACATTGTTTATCTTCAGCCGGTCCATCTCCTCCAGTGATCTTTTGACATATTGGCCCGAGGCCTGGTTTAGTCAAATGACCACACCCTCCTTCGCGTGATACTTGATAAAGGCAGCAACTTCCGGCAGGCACGTCGTATTGTATTTATATCTCTCCGTTCACCGTAATTCCCGTAGGAAAGAACAGTGGCTTGGACATTTCCTTCTTGCTGATCGTTAGCAACAGAAGACCCTTAGTCAGGAGAGGGCGACCCCGGCGTAGCGGTTAACATCCCTACCTCTCACGCCAAAGTCACGAGTTCGAATCTCATTCCCGGGAAAGTTACGAAAATACCAAAAACGGTATTTGAGTGACTACGACGGGAGATGAACCAGCCCAGGGCTGAAAATCTCGATAATATAGGAAGAAAAAAAACCCTTAGTCAGGAACTTGGCTTAGGAGATATATTTAACGTCAACTCTTAAAGTTCTCGGTAGGTCTCGTCATCCATTATCACCAGGATGTCACGCTTTGCCGGAAATATGTTTTTAATCAGCACTGTCAACCGCATCTTCTGGAGGATTGCTGGCTGCTCAGACACGGCTGGCCTCGACTGACGCACCCGCATAACCCTGTGCTACTGCCAAGGTACATCTTCATCTATTGGTCGTTTTAACTAACCTCTCGGTCCAAGGCCAGGAACGATGAGTCCACCTTGCCGTCGGTCTTCCTCTTCAGCTTCTGCTGCATTTTACGGCCACGCAGCACTATCGGGCGGCCTGATCCTGGCTTCCGTTCGACGCTCTTCCCTTTCTCCAGAAGGGAAGAGATGTTGTAACTGTCGGATCGACTGTATCCAGAGCACACTTACAAATTATGAATTTTACACTAGACGTAATACATCTTTGTACTAAGTCAGGGAACGCCAACCAGTATTTCGTGTAAAATTGTGTCACCTGAGACTGACACTGGTAGAAAGAACAACCCATCGAGTGTAGTTGCTTGAATGTTTTGCTATGGCTGCTGCAAATCAACTGATAACTCTGTCATTGTTTCTGTGGTTTTTGTTTTTTGTACTCAACCACTATCAGGAGGCAGGGAAATTACATGAAAAAAGCCTGTACTGAAAAAATGAATTTACATTATGAAGTAAATACTGATGCGTGTAAAATTGCATTTAATGATACATAAATCAGCAACCTGCAAGAAATATTTCAATGAAATATGGGCTTTTGCATATAACAGTTAAGACAATGTTTGAAATATCAGAGAACTTTACACGATTTATGATGTAAATTTGTGTGTTTTGTGACACTTTATGTTCATGATATTGTACAGAAATTTACACGACGTTTTCGAGAGAAAGTCCGCCATTCGGCGCTCGATTGAATGGATCTGGCAAATGTCACGTCTCCCTAAAAACGTACAAAAACAGGAGGTGCTAAAAAGTTCCCCGACACAGCAAGCTCGGGCTAAAATAATCTTGCGAAAACTGTATAACAAAGACAGCTGCGTCCTGTTCAACGACGACGGTCCAGGTCTGGCAAGCAAATTTGTACCTGTGGTTTGCGGCCGGCGAATTTTTTCACGAAGGGTTCAATCAATGCCAATATGTAAGAGGATGTTAGCAGAAGAGATTGCTGCCACTGTTCGGAAAATATGCGGCTCATCTTCTTTTCAAGCAGGAGTTCCAGAAAAACTGGACAGCAGCTACCAGGAAAGTCACAAAAGCAACTGTGGAGAATTTAATGAAGAATGTCAAGTCCAAAGTTCGAGCGTTTTACAGAAACTAATATCTTTATAAATATAAACAGTGAACTGCAACGAAAGGTTATTTTTCTCCAGTAATGCGAAATCTTTTTGCGAATTTTTTTCACTCTTTTATTCGAAAATAATTGTTGCTAACTACTTTTCGATACACTTTTTAGTCGAGCGAGATGCCAATAGATCCCTTTACACCACACTTTGGTCATTCAAAATTAGAACGGTGGTGACCTCTATAGATCGAAACATGGTAAAACGTCCATACGGTAGTTTTCGGAAGTGTCTAACTACATTCTTCGAAAGGGAAATTTTTGTGAGTGAAAAAGTGTTTGATTCCAATATGTAACGAAAGGGAATAACCCACAAAATAAGGTTTACAAATATTACTGACTGGTGTAATTTTTCAAAAACATGCCATTTACTACTAAAAAAATATGCCATTTACTAAATTTGTCACGGACCCTGTAGAAGAATATCGTAGTGAACATGGAAGCTAGTAAAAAATTTAATTTTCGGAACTCCTATTGTTATCTTCAAATCGTGCTTAGACTTACTGGGACACCCTTGGTTTTTTTTTCTACAGAATGAAAAACACTAGCCTAAACTTCTTCAACGATGAAAAATGCCAGTGAAAAAAGAAGTTGAAAACACATTACAATCTTCACAACCGGAATTCGTCACAACCATAGTTCTAGTGATATATTCGAATTCCGATAAGCACATACAAACGTTTAAAATCAACATGAAGACACGAAGACACCTCTTGAAGGTATGAGGAAATCGCAGACAAATTTCGAAGAATTACAAAATGATCGTCTGGCGAGCTCGAGGAAATTCATCACTGCGAATCCTCTAAAATAGATTGAATAAGTGTAAGACACTAAATTGATCCAATTCTCGACAACGAACGAAGTTAAGAAGACGCATTTTTATCCCCTACCCCCTTCGTTCCTATTCCTTCTCCGACGGACTACCCACCTGACATGGGTGCACATTTACCAGCCCGACTTTCCCATCCCATCCCCACCGCAGCCGATTTCACGCACCGTCAGCCAACCATCAGCAACCACCGCCATCCCCATCGCCATCGCCCTGGCCTCGCCAGCCAGGGGGAAATCGCAATCAATCATTGTTTATGCGTTTGGCCTCACGATCAAATTTCACTTTCACTCCAGCATTCTCCGGCTTCTTCCACGTCTCCACGTTAAGAGGAGGTGGTGTACTGATTTGTGCGTTCGTTCGTTCGTGCCGTGCTGAGCCGGAAGTCGTAAAAGATATTCGTCCAAGTAAACTGTGCCTTGGCACCCCCGACTCCTTCAACCATTCTCACCATCACGAGGTGCCAACCAGGTAAGGAACAAAAGCGACTAAATTGAGTCAATAATCTTTTCCGTCTCATACGGGAACCATCGCCGGGGCGGAGGTTGTAAAGGATGTACAACCATGAAGCCGGTGGCTTCCTTTGCGAGATCACGCTGAAACGGGAAGCAGCAACGCCGCACCGTAAAATACAGGAAAAGTGATTTATAGGATTTTATTTTCCACGTCGCCGGATCTTGCGTCTGGAACACAGAACCCAGTGAATTCAAACGAAGATGTGTTTCGATGCTGATTCGACTTTTTGGTGTGTGTCTCTCCCCCGAGGTGCTGACGACGTTGGTAATTTTGAAGAATAACAATTGAATTAGATCGCTTTGTCTCTACTGGCAGTGCTTTCCTTTGGAGACACAGACGGTTTCCCAGAATTGAGTTAGCAGTTAATTAAAAGAAGCAATCCGTATTCAAGCTGTTGAGAAGACCGTTCCATAATAGGAAGCAAATGACCCATAACTTCTGGGAGAAGAGGTTCTCATTCTGCTTTGGGAAAGATTTCTAAAAAGATTGTGTGTTCTCCGTACTTGGAAGGAAGGTCTTGAGCTTTTCTTCATCATGTTTGTGGTCGGACTTCGAGCACCCAAAGTATGCAGCGTTTTTTTTCTGTGTTGGGGACATGATACCACCATTAATTTGATCTATTGTGGTGAATTGTCTTTCTATTCACGCCACATTACAATGGTGAGTCATTAATGTTCATAGAAGGCAATGATCTGAGCCACAATTCTTGTCAAATTTATTACCGTACAGGGACTAGCAGCCCAGATTATTCAAGGCTCCATAAGACCTTTGTCAAGAAATCTGCATATTCTATGAAATAATGCAAAGCAGTCACACACTAAGTGCTCCTGTTTAACTCTTCAGATTCAGATTCAGATTCAGAAAAGCAACATTTATCTTCATGTAGCTTACCGATGAGCATTAAGTGATATTAACTAGGACAACGTCCTGTTATTATGCTAGCGTATAAACTCAGATCACGATTCGAACAATTTATTAACGTATCTGTATTACAAGTGTTTGGCCTAACAAAATGATTTGATTGTCGGGCATTTAAGGTATTGTTCCAGTTGTACTGTACCTTTAATTTCTCCCAATTCTTAAGCTCCATTTGAGTGCACAAGAAGATAAGCCAAAAAAGGGTTCGGGTCCATTGAATTGCATGGTTGGTCCTATTTTCATCAATTCCGCAATGCCCAGGAACCCAGTATAGGTTAATCATATTGCGACAGGACAGTAGCTGCAACAATTTTGAACACTCCCAAACGTAACTGTAACCAGCCATGTCCAAACACTTCACTACACGCCGTGCCATTTTTTACCACGCTAGCGTGTCCATTAAATTCACCACTCTAACTTCGTGCTTCCAGACTAACACGCAACACTGTGAGTACAACACCAATGTCAGTGCTCGTGTATTGGCTACGGACATCGGGTTCAATGTTTCGGCAAACACCACAGCCGAGTGTTTCCGATTGTGTCCGATTGCGGAAAACACGCGTAGTTTGTTTATTTTATTTCTAATCGTCCAGGCTTGTTAAGCTCAATCACCCGTCACCCAACAGTCAAGAAAACAAACCAATAAGTCAAATTATCAAATCATCCGACGAGCATTGCTATATGCGTGGTAACCAGTGTGATACTGGGTGTATATGGAGAGTATTCTTGTG
This sequence comes from Aedes japonicus, assembly GCA_034211315.2. NCBI lineage: Eukaryota > Metazoa > Arthropoda > Insecta > Diptera > Culicidae > Aedes > Aedes japonicus. The sequence goes on along the minus strand of JASCZW010017323.1, from coordinate 7,615 downwards.
ATCGTAACCACTCGGTTCGGGTATTTTCCCAAAAATCAAACACGGTGTCAAAAGCAAAACACGAGCTTGTACACTCGTGTCGCGTCCAGTGCATTGCGGGAAGAGTTGCCAGATGCATGCATGCACAGATTTATCTGGATTGACACAGATTTTTTTCTTTTTTTTTTCATACAGATTTGCATTTTTTTACATACAGATTACAGATATTTGAGATAAACCAAGCACACTCAAAAATCCCAAATTAAAAAAATGAGTCCATTTTTATATACAACTGTTTACCAATTGTGCTTTAAGTATGCTGTAAACAATTGATACTGACACTGCAGTGACAGATGACAGTCAAAAAACCATAATTCTCCATAAATGTTTTGAGATAATTTTATAAAATTTCCCGAAAATTCTATGAAAAGTTCTCAAATATTGCTTGAGATTCATCCTGTCGTTTCTATATTTATTCTTCAGAAGTTTGTGGTTAATCGCCCAGGGATTCTTTCAGGAGTTTTTTTTCTGGCAGGTCATAGGCCGTTCTTCAAAAATTTGCTGTTCTTGTGATGAAATTTCTCCCTTTATTCAGTCGGGAAAGGCACAGCTACAAAGCAACACCATGCTAGAGGTGACTGGGTTCGATTCCCGGTCTGGGCTAGCAATTTTTCGTTGAGGAAAATTTCTCGACTCCCTCGGCATAGTGTATGATTGTACTTGCCACACAATCATACTAATGCAAACATTGTACCTGTCATCGAACACAACCACCACACCTCCACTTCTCCACTTCTTATCAACAAAGTGAACAGTATCTTCCAGTCAAACGCTAGAGAAATCCCGAATATGTGAAATCAGCTGAAGTCTCGCTAATCGTTCTCCTTGCAAACTTTTGACAGGGTGATAACCTAAAACACCTGACGTATTAAGAAGTTTCAGATTTTGTAAGAAATCGGAAATATATATCGGGGCAGCAACAGTCTAAAAATCCTTTGCGGGGTCTGACTGGTTAGTGTTCCGCTTCCGCCAAGGTATCCGGCTTCGTTAAAATTCACCAGGGCAGTCATCATCTTGCTGGTAGCAGAGAATCTTGTCCTCACAGCAATCTCATCTCCGCACCGGATCGGAACGAAATTGTGCAAAGTCAGTTCAGTCCGGACGGCATGAGCTCCTTCACACGTTGTCGACCAAAGAGAGTGTGGGTGGGGGGAGGGTTTCGCTTCCGATGCCCTAAAATCACTAAACTACCACTGTCCTCGAAATGACGACGACGTCAAACGCGTGCCTTCTCTTCTTTATATTCTCCGTCGCCGGAACGTGCTCAATTGACCCCGAGTTGAAATATTTAAATTTTAAGTTAAACTTTGCCGGAAAACCGAGCGCGCCTTGTGGAAGGATACCGGCAACTACAACAACATAATTGGAAGGGTGCGGAACAAGCGAATATACAGACAGTCGTTAGCTGTTCAGGTTTCCTAGCGCTGTTTTCTGAAAGACACGTGACATTTTCTTCTGCTCTTCTGCTTGCACGTTCGAAATCAGCAGCAACTTCGTCCGCTGGTAGCGTTTACAGTTTCGTCCAACGATGAAAACCAGATAGTCTTCCGGCCGGTGACACACCCTCGCACATTTTCACTTCGAGGCGGCGATCCTTCGATTTTCATACTTCCTTCCAGGTAGAGTTGCTCCGCTCGAGTTGATCAACTCGAAATTTTCCGCTGCCAAGCCTCGACTTAGCTACCGAAACTCTGATCAGAAAATAGTCAACTTAACTTCACAAAACACATTAACAACAAATTTTTAACTGTTAAAAATCAATATAATTTTTTTTTCAATTCGAGGAAAAAACGCAGCTGAAAAATCAACACGTCAGATTTCTAGCGCGGTTTACTTCGATCTCCGTAGTCTGTGATAGGAAACTACTGTGCATTTAGTAAATTTACTCTGAAAAATCGGCATTATAAGACATCACCTTATATTTGCGTTAATTTCAATAGTTTCATGTTAAAAGTAAAAAGTTGCAAATATTGGAATTCGAAGCGTAGAAAATGTCCCAATAGATTGGTGCAAATCGATCGTGGATTTTGGAAATCGATCGTGAAATGACCAGGGATTGCCGAAATACTCAGAGCAGTGCAAAATTGACAAGTGCTTCACTCAAATTCAAGTGTGCGTCTCCTGTTTCAGAAGAGCGCACAAAACGAACGTGTCAGAGGATTTATAGCAGTGCGAGAGACAGAAAGCCGCACATGCACTTCTCTTTCAGAGATAAAGAGTAATGCACAGTGCTCTACTCTGCGCTTTACGCTATGCTTTGGCTCATGCTTTGGTAAATGGTAGCAAAATGAAAAATTTTGATTCTTTCATTTTCATTTTCATTTCATTTTGCAGCGTTTGGTAGGTCAATGAGAGCGCAAGACAATCCAAAGCCAAGAGTTAGGAAGGGTAATGGCGAACTGGTCTATGCGGACTACTTGAACGCCATGGAGAGATTAGATTAGGTTAGTGTAAGGGTTTGAAGAACTCTTAGAAGGAGATGGCCGCGTTGCTACAAAAATTACCTGAAATGTTTAATGTGTTTATGTTAAATTACGTAAGTTCTCTTCAAAAACATGTATGTTGTTAATACAATTTCTGTGTTATTTGATTTCTGTTTGATTTCTTATTTACTGACTGTTATAGGAATGATGATACTTCTCTTTGTGTGCAGCCTTTGCATCCTTCCTCACAAAAACTGCATTCAAGCCATGGTTGGGAAGGTCCTTTGTACTTTTATCGATCCATTTCAACGTCAATTCTTGGCTACCTAGACCACGTCCGGGGCTGGCTGATTTGGTGCTTGAACTTCGTGACCACTCGAGTGGTTGCAAAACCGCCTGCATAGCGTTAGTAGTATAAGAAAAAAGAGTGGCACACAGGGTGTACGTGAGATTATTGGTGATATTCTCACAACGACTCTTCGTTTCATTGACAAAAAAATTCGAATGACTGTACCCCAACCAAACTTAATCGGAACCTCAGATTCTAATAACTCTAGCACATTTACTGTCTTAAATTGTTGTCTGAACCCTAAACCCCAAATCTAAAAATATTTCAAATATCAAACGTAGCCATAGTCGATTCTGTTTTCTAACAAGTGGGTTTATCTTTAATTTGCTCTTCTTGTTCCTATTGAATCTGACCGCCTTGCAAAAAGGTAATATGAAAAGAATGATCCTATGATATTGTATATCACTCATCAAACACTGCTACTGATACAAATCACATGCAAAAGTCCATTTTACTGCTTCAAATGGTGTTTCTCAAGCGGACCCTCTGCGTCCTATCTCTAATATTCATGCTGGTCGTCGTCAGTTTCAAGTAACACTTTTCTGTGACCATATGCTTCATTTTAAAATCAGATAGTTACCTTGATCAAAACATTCACCCCTTCCTAAAATGGTGCAATTACATTTAGATATTATACCATGGGCAAATCAGGTATTTTGGTTATTTATTCCATAAAACAAATGGATAAACAACAACATAAATTGCCACGAAAATGAAAAGTGTACTCTTAGTCGTTTTCACTAGACTGGAAGTTAGAAGTCTAGGAGTGAACTGCGGCCAGTATCACACCTGATGTTAGTGCCTTTATATAAACGTTCTACGACGTGGCAGTGAAAAAATGACTAGAATATGTGATACTTTCACTACTGGTCCAATTCTTGGTTTCACATGCATGTTTATAGATAAGCCGCAGACAGACGTTCGACTTCATCTCATTAACCTGTGTAAAAACATGGCTTCCCTCAAGATATCAAGTAGCAATAAGCTAACAGATGGCGCCACAGATTTGTTTTGATTGGTAAGGGAAAAATGAGTTGCCAGACAAACTTTCAGATTTAATGTAGCAATTAGTTGGCTAGGCGGTGCTACTGTGCAAGATGGAATTTTACACAACAAATTTGAATTCTTTTGTTCGAGCTTGAACGTCTGTCTGCGGATAAGCCTTCTCACCTTCGACAAGGTGAAAGCTTTGACCCATGAGAGGAAATGAAAAATTTTGATTCTAGTAACAAAAAGGCATTGTAGGGGTTCATAGAGGGAACATTTTATTGAAATCTTAATCTCTGAACTAGGCGGGCCTGTCTGCTTTTCGCACTTGTGTTTGCACAGAGACGACAAGGAGAGTGCAATCTCCAAAGAGACGAGAGCAAATTCGAAATGAGATGTGCAGCTTTGAGTGCACGGCAAAACAAAGGTGCACGGGAGTACAGACTCTCACGTCTCTTTGGAATATAATGTGCTGTCTCGTAGCAGTGCGTGCTGCACTCAAAGAGATTTGAGTCGCACCTTAACCCTGAAAATTACTTAGTTATTGACGTTCACAACCTGACCGATTTTCGTGACGCTTCAAATTTTCGCAATTCGTAAAAACACAGACGTAATCCTACATTGAAAATTCAGGGTTGCCAGTTTTCTTACAAAAAAATGGACACAATGAAGGAAAATTGCTTGGAAAATCCGGAATAACCATATTTTTGAGTCATGAAAATTTTAGAAAAAATCTTGTTTTGTTAATTAATTCATATGCCTACATTGGTGAAATTTTGGCGGTTGATTTTTTTGTTTTTGAATAATGCTCGGAAAACTATGGGCTCGTCTCCAAAACTAATAAACAAGAAAATAGTTTTTTCAAAAAATTTCATGACGCAGAAAATGGTTTTTCGGCCCTTCAAAAAAAAATTTGGCAGAATTTTACTTTTAAATTATATTTTTTCAAATTTTTGAGAAAATTTCATTTTAGTTTATAGAAAAAAAGTTCTACGATGAATCGTTATTGAGTTATGAATTTTCTAAGTAAATGATGTTCGGGAATTTGCGTTTGCCAGGAAAACTGGCAACCCTGATTTTTAAATATTGTTTTTTGTTCCTATATTCATGAACGCTTACCGAGGACAAAGCTTCGTAACAATCTGAAACCCTTTGGCTCAATGATAATTAAAATAATGATGATTTTAATGATAATTAAAAAAATCTATTGGTTTAATTTCCCTCTCTAAAATGCCTGTTTACTTTATATTGGTCTTTGGATGGATTATTTCTGTTAAGTTATACAATGCGCTTCTTATGACAGCAATTTGTTAACATAGCCTTGCTTTTGAAATGCTGTTCAAAATTAAGTAGAAAATATTTCAGTTCTCTTTGGGTTGTCACACGATGGAACAAAACAAAATCTGCATAGAAGATACAAAAACCCAACATAAACGGTTACAAGGATTAAAAGGGAATGGAGAATAGCAAAAACCACCATCTATACACGCAAAAAAAAGCCGCAGTAGAAACTACCATTTCGAGCGTTAAATTAAGCGCAATCGCCAACGATTTTCAGCAGACTATAAATGCGTTTGATTTTACATTGTCCGATTGATTTCAATATGAGGTCTGTCAAATATACCACAAATGCTGAAGGTTGTACCATGAACGTAGTAAATTTGACTGAAATTTCACGGTAGTTTTGAACATAGGCATAGTCGGGTAAAATGGTAGTTTTTACTACAAGATTTCTTTCTGTGTACTATTCTATTCACACTACGAACTATATTACGTAATATAGAGTATCTTGATATCAAATGCCATGCACGTTATTTCCAGTGAAAACTAGATGTATAGATGCTGATATCAAGATACTCTATATCACGTAATATAGATTGCAGTGCGAACGGGGTGTAAATCAAGGATCGTTAGCCTGTTTCTCAGAAGTTGCCATCAAGGTGACGAATCAGTTCAAGTGTAGCACGCTTTGTTGTAAAACTGTTGAAAAATCTGTTTTACAACTTAATTCAGTCGTATAGAGGTTATTAAAACTTTATGTAGCAAAAAAACGCTACTCGGGTACAGTGGAATCTCATGGAAGTTTTCAAAGTGAATCCACAACTTTTAAACGAAGATGCTGAAAATGACAAACTAAATGGTAGTTTTGAAAAATTCTACTCGCTCAGATCCTGCACCAAAAGATTGTCAAACAGAGCAGTCTTTTTGCTTTGCTACAGAGTTTTACTTCCAGCAACTGTTTTAACAAACACTACTCATAATCATATTTAAATCAATATTCTCAAGTTGTCATTTCCAGTTAAGGTGAAATTGGAGGACATCCTTTTTCCTTATGATTAATAAGTTAGGTTAATTATCAGTTCACGATTTTTAAGGCTAAAAATCACAAACAAACCAAAACAAACAACGCTTAAATTCACAGAAAGAAAAAATAATAAATTTTAGCAAGCGCGTAAAATTTCTCTTCGTTTAATTCCAAGCCAAAAGAGGCGTGAACAATGAAATGATTTACAATCTTTCATACAACAGGTTAGATCTGACTTAAATTTACATGAAATACTCCATTTTTGCTTTCAAATCTAGCATTCCTCTATGTGCATTAAATAATGCCGAAAATTGAATCTTTCTTCTTATCTGTGTTGCTTACCAATAAATGCTCCTGGGGAGCAAACAATTCTTGAAAATTTCATGCCTGAAGTTCTATTAGTTATTGAGATTTGTGTCCTTAACAATCAGTTACACGCACCGAGCTGCAAGCGGACGAAGTCAAGAAAAATAAAATAGCTTATCAACACCCATAAAAGCAATAAACAGACAGAATTTCCCAACGCTTGCTATTCTCAGCAGTAAACCCAAATAACCATTACCATTCAAATTCAATGGCCTGCCGTCTAAACAACCTACCGATTACACAGCTCCGAGGTGATCCGGTATTCCATTTTTTGCTACAAATCCCAACCCTCATCAAGTGGCGAACATCTTATCATATCGTCAGACTTCAAAATGATTCACTTTGCCTCAGCCTCGGCAGACTCGTCCGCCATCGTCGCTGCACCACCCAGCTCTACCAATTAGGCAGTACAACTAACGGAGCTACTAAAAGTCTATGCCGGGTAGCCTAACTTGTCCCTAGTACATCTTTTGAAACCACTTTCTCGGAAACATCGAGGGAGGGCATCGAAACAATAATGGTCTGTGTGGCAAAGTGGACCCAACCTGAATCCTGATGGCAAATGGCTTGAAGAAGCGTAACATCAGTAGCAGCACAATATGCTTTTAATTGGTAATTAAAGCTTGCAAAACTCAATTATCATTATTTGATGAAGAAGCACTTGGTCGTCGCAGTGCTGGTCTTTTTGTAATATGAAATTGACAGCATGGGTTTTTGCTGTCCTCTTTTTGATATTGCATAAGCTTTGATCAGTCTTCAGTTCAATTACACTATCAGGCAATTGATTTTTCGATTTCCATTAGCCCTCATCAATAGGGGTGCTACTGGAATGTATGCTGCCGGACGCGATGGAACGGATGGACGGTTATGGTGGGAAAATTTTAATTATCTGTGTTGGCGCATTTGCTTTCAGAACGATTCCTGCTGATTATTATGAGTATCCAGACCGTATTTAAACTCCGTACCAAAAAAATGAAAAGAGCCCGGAAATACTCTGGTTTAATTGTAAAGCGACAACGGATTAACGAGCTACGAAAAAATGAAAGCAGCCATGTGCTATGCAAATTACAGAAATGTACAGAAAGCAGAACTTGAAGAAAATAATGCTAATTACACAGCCGGAAGCGTAGTTTTTCTCGCCCAAGG
>JASCZW010017322.1:0-17212 GCA_034211315.2 Aedes japonicus | reverse complement strand
GCAACCTATCAAAGTACCGGAAGCACCAGACCAGATCGGAGCTGCGCCTTTACCCTCGGAGCAAAGGGAGGATCCGACAAAAATACCTCAACAAACGTGCTATTAAGCATAATAAAACTTTCTAATCTAATCTAATCTCACACTAACGCAGCCGATTCTTGAAATCATTCTGGAAAATGCCGGCTTTTTGAATGCATCCGGCCAGGCCAACTGCGTAGTTCTACTACTTGGAATCAAGGGAAGGAAGAAAAGGTGGACCTCCAGTACCAAACGCTTCAATATACACAGAAATAAAAAAAATAACGGGCGCGTAAAATCTCCCCTCGTTTAATTCCAAGCCTAAGGAGGCGTAAACAACGCAATTGGTTGTAGTCTTTGATGAGCCATACAACAATGTTTGCAATCTTTCGTACAACAGGCTTGGTTCAGGCAACAGTTATCTGGCTTAAATTTACATAAAATATCCCTTTATTTTCTGCCAAATCTAGTATTGCCTTTATGTGCATTAGATAACGCAGAAAATTCAATGTTCCTTTTTATCTGTGTATGCCCAAAACCATACAGCACCCGGTAATTAACGAACCAGTCCCAACATGTGTTAGATACATTAAAAAGAGCATAGTAGGAGGCAGACGGATTTTTTTAACAGATTATTATAAAATATATGTCTACAGCACTTTTTTTTATACCAAAATGTAAATATTCAAAAATAGCAATTTGAGTAATAGTGATGGAACGGTTTCACAACCTCTGAATCGAATGGAATATACAATCATAATAAAAATTAACAAAAATATTTGAATATAATCCTACACAGATAAAAAGAAACATTGAATTTTCTGCGTAAGTCGAGTTATTAGTACGAGACACTGAAGAAGTCTGCACATTGTAGACGAAATACGCGTATCTGTCTACATAAGCAAGGGGAGTTGGAATTAAATGGAAAATACAAATTTTTCTTCTCATTGCTAGTTACAGGTACTCCACTTAACAGCTCAAACCCTCAAGGATTCAACTAAAACACGAAATGAAAATCAATGATATATTATGACAAATTTTTCTCTGTGTATTAAGATTCTAAACAATGAGTAAACGTTACTCATCGTATTTTCGGGTGAGTGAGAATAAGTAGCTCGACCATATCTTTATTTGACCACGAACTCAAAAGTGAGTTCAATCAATGTAAACATAACATGAGTGACTCCACTTTTGACGAATAAAAGTCGAATTTGACTCAATTTTGAGTTAAATTGGCTGACCGTACAGAAAGTGCAGCAAGAGATAGAGATAGAGAGAGATAGAGAGAGAGAGAGAGAGAGAGAGAGAGAGAGGCGTTAGTTGCTGAAACGAAAACGGAATAATAATTTAGGAATAAGTACATTATTGTAATTGAAAAGTTCAAGTATAAAATAGTTCTCATCTGTTTCTTCTCCTATTGGTTGTTGTTGCACTGGTACTCGCAGTTATTGTCACCCAACTTGCTCTTTGATCTCATCCACTGATTCTTGATGACGCTTTTGAGAGTATTTGCCATCTCTCAAGTGTCAGAAGAGATAATTGAAATGAGGCAGATACAGTTGACTGACAGCGAACGAGAGCATATTAAAACTTTAAGCGTCGAAACCCAGATTTGAATTGAATAGAACGAATATCGTTGATGTATTGTTAGGTAGGGGAAATGTTTTAAAACCACTAAATTAGTATATTCTTCCACCAACGCAATACACTCAATATATTTATATGATTGCTTATGTAGCTTTATTTACAAAATGTAGCTTTCATTTGATTTACTATCAAATAGTGAGCCATTCAGTTAAACCATTTTTTTTCTAATAAATTCGAAAATGCTGCTGTTTTCATGATGAAATAGAACAATTTTTTGACGTAGTTTAAATGACACGATAACTAAATAAAACAAGATTACATTCACTTGAGAAATTTATACATTTATCAAAAACCCTTAGATTCAGTTTGTATTGAAATTGAACAAGACTTTTGTAAGAAAATAAGGGGCAATAATGTAATGGAAGTAAAAGTGGATTGAGCATGCAAGAACATATGGATGTAAATGTCAAAAAAATCCGATGTTTGCACGACAATATATATTCTTAGAAGAGAGCTTTTTGGTTGTATTGCTGAAAAACACGAAATTCTCAAACCTTAACATACGTGGATAATGCAGAATCAGTCTTTAAACAATATGAACCAGATTTGCGCAAACTATGCAACTGAAACAAAATCTATTTTCGATTTGGAGGTCTTCCAATTGAAACGCCAATAGCGGCAATTGAATATATTTGCGGTTCGTTTAAATAAAAAAAATGATAAAAGAGCTCGCAGTGTGCAAATGTTTTCGTAACCAAAACCCCTGTGGTGAATCGACGAGCCTCATTTCGGAACTCATTCACCAGTGCCATACTAGTGGTGAAATGTTAAACACCTATAAAGGTACGGCTTAATTTAATCCCAAATCATATGAACACAATTAATATGCACCCAACATCAGAAGAGGTAATCTGGTATTGGAAAAAAAAGAATCCTACCCCACCAACAACAAAGCGAACAGCGAGTGGAAACTCACATAATTTTGAAAGGAGTGAGGGTTTTCATTTAAATGTTGATAATGTGCATTTATTATTTCATAAAATTACGATCGTCAGCCGGTTTTCCCTTTGGGCAGAACACGGGAGAACCCCCATGACCAACCTGTTTTCCTGAATATTGCTGCCGGAAAATAGTATCAGCAAATGGTCGCAACTTTCAACCGCACATTGGCAAAAGCTTACCGGAGGAAAAATTTATCATTATTGTTATATCATTGTTATTATCCTCATTATAATACAACTGATTTACCCTGGGTCGCAATCGTGGGTAGGCCTCTGCGCTGCTACCCGAAAGTGAGGTAATTGTTAAATTGCCAACCATCCACCCACTCCCCAAGTTCCGGCCGTGTGTGGGCAGGTCCTTGTACCTAGGGCGATGTATTTTTTAATTAGCTTGTTGCAACAAGCCATAATTGAATTCTAGCCACCGGGTAATGAATCATCATTCTTTCGATTGAAAGCATTATTATTACTTTTAATTATTAAATTAATTAATCAAATTATTATTATTATTATTTGAGCGGTCAAGCCCCCAGTATTTGCGTGTCTCGTCGAGTTGTCCTTCTAGTTGAACCATAATTGGATGTCGAGCGAAACAGACAATTTGGGATGAATTTCGTTCTAACTATAACCAACACCTGAAAGTAGTAGCACTCATTTCGTGCTGTTTCCGATGGCTGATTGTTCCGTTTTTGCGGTTTTTAGTTCGTTAACTCAATGGTCATTCACGCCACCTACCATACCAGCCTCCCACAGGCGTCTAGTGACACGAAATGGGACTGATGATGAAGTTTAATAGGCTTTGACAGCTCTTATTATTATTGTGATTATTATAGTTTGGCACCTGGTGAAACGGAGCACACTTTCCGCGTGGCAATTATTGGCGCAATTTGCACACGTCCATGAACACAATTCTCAACGGGTCGTTCTTCCGCCGTCTACCTCGGGATTGCCGGTAGAGAGTGCAATTGTGTGAGTTGAGAATAAATTAATTGGAGGAAAATGTGAAAAAAAGTAAATGGATCGGTTGGTTTTCGTACTCCAGAAAATTTACGTGCTGACGGCTTTATCGGTCGGTTTAATTGTTTAATTGAGAGAATTATGGCACAATTCCAACAAAATATTTTTCAATTTTTGGATCGCAGTTAGAGGTAGCATTAAGTTAAAAAATAACTATTCAGTTTTGTATCAATGAAGCCGGAACATCAACATGATCATCAACGGGATATGCTAAGATGTTACATCGATTGAAAAACATTTAGAAACTAGACACTTTTAATTAGTTGATTTCTGCATCTTATGCTCTTTCGTTTCTAAATAATTGCTTATTTAAGCGGTGCCCACATCGAATTGCATCACGGATAAAACGCTGTAGAAAATTGCCCATTGGGTATTTTCTCTTGAAAATTCGGGTGAAATTAGTTTAGAGTGTTTTTTTTGCATTTATATCAGTGTCAGTTTTTTGAAAATTGGAAAAAGACGTCACCCGAAAAGCAACGTTACCAACTCTGAGTATAGAACGGAAGGAAAAATGCGGTCAGAATGGATGTTCTATTAGTGATCAAGATCACAAGCGTCCCTAGTAGAACACTTGTTGCCATTCGGTGGAGATAACATAAATATAATTAGCTAAGTCATGATCAAGCTACTACTAACCAATTATGACCGTAGTGCGCCACTGAGGAGCCGTGAAAGCGTTTAAGCGGAATCCCAATGCTTCGGTCAGGGATGTCATCAAAAAGTTGAATCTGTAAAAGTCTTTCGTTCAGAGAGCCGAGAACCGGGTGAGACTGCATACGTAAAGGGTGATACGGTCAAAATTTGGTCAAGGGAAAACGCGTGTAAATCGGTGAAATCGTTTATTTAAAAATCAAATTAAATTTCTTTTTCAAGTTTAATTAGTATAAAATTCTGGAAAAATATTCAGTTAGGCTTCCGCTTTTCCAAATCCGAATTGCCGGGCCTTACGCTTGACCCCTGCCATCAGATTTTGTACAGCCACCTTGTCCACCTTCTTCGCCGCAGAAAGCCAGTTTGCCTTGAACTGCTGCTCGTCCTTAGCAGTTTTTTTGGTCTTCTTTAGGTTCCGCTTGACAATAGCCCAGTATTTCTCAATTGGGCGGAGCTCTGGCGTGTTGGGAGGGTTCTTGTCCTTGGGAACCACCTGCACGTTGTTGGCGGCGTACCACTCCATGGCCTTTTTACCGTAATGGCAAGATGCCAAATCCGGCCAAAACAGTACGGAACAACCGTGTTTCTTCAGGAAAGGCAGCAGACGTTTATTCAAACACTCTTTCACGTAAATTTCTTGGTTGACAGTCCCGGAAGCTATGAAAATGCTGCTTTTCAAGCCACAGGTACAGATGGCTTGCCAAACCAGATATTTCTTTGCGAACTTTGACAGTTTCGTGTGCTTTGAAAATATCTGCTACCTTTCCCCTTCCTTTTGCCGTATAAAACTCCTGTCCCGGAAGCTGCTTGTAGTCGGCTTTGACGTAGGTTTCGTCGTCCATTACCACGCAGTCAAACTTCGTCAGCATCGTCGTGTACAGCCTCCGGGATCGCGCTTTGGCCGTCGTATTTTGTTTATCATCGCGATTTGGAGTCACTACCTTCTTGTAAGTCAATAGTCCGGCTCGTTTTTTGGCTCCGATGCACGGTTGTAGACGATACACCCAGCTTATTTGCGGCATCTCGGAGAGATAGGTTAGGTTTCGCTTGAAACTACCGGCAACTCTCTTTGTCGTCTCAGCGGCTTCCGGTTTTCGATTTCCCCGATCCAGACTTCCTGGCTGTCGACAAACGTTCCCCAAACACTTTAATTACATTTGTAACGGTTGATTTGGCAACTTTTAGCGATTTTTGCCAACTTTGCGTGCGAGTAGCTTTGATTTTCGCGATGCGCGAGCAAAATTTTGATACGCTGCTCTTCTTGCTTGGACGGCACTTTGACAACTGAAGAGTGAATTCCAAAATCAAAATAGGAGCAACATTCTACACACACACACCTTCAAAATGAGGGGTGTTCAGGTTTTTTAAATGCAAAATTGAAAGAAATACGTCAAGTTGATATTGACCAAATTTTGACCGTATCGCCCTTACAAGGTGCAGACAGCTCCAAATCGTGACGAACGGCATAATATGGTGGCAAAGTACACCCAGATGCTGATGAAGCTGATGAAATGGATAATGAGATTTCCCAAGTAACATTGCCAAAACTATCCAGCTTTAATAAGTTTTATTAAAGTTTTATGAAAGCCACTAGACATTAATTTGGTTTTACTATGGCAGTAAAAGGTGCCAATGGGTTTCAAATTTTAGTCAGGTTCTATACAACGCTCTTAAAACCTTGTCTTCTAAAGTTCATTTTACACATATCAAAGGTTTTATTTTGAATTTATGAACTCGTAAAATGCTGTTTGGAAATGCCGTTTCAGGACTCATATGATCAGTTGAAAAAGCATTTTAAACCGATTTTGCCTCCAGTTAATGCATTTAACGGCACATTGGCATTGAGGAAAGTCACCAAATGACCAAATAGTTTTAAAGTAGCAATTACAAAGATAAATTGGCTTTTTGGCAAAACTGTGATTTCTTACAATCGCCATATTGAAATATATGAAATAATTAAAATGTGGAAAAATAAATGCGCCAAATATTAAATGTAATGCAAATGAACTGTAGATCAAAGACCAATTTTGGCATTTTTATGGAATACCTTAGGGAAGGTTCATTAATTATGTCACGCAGTAGGAGGGGAGGGGGGATTTGAGAAAACGTGACGATCCATACAAAAAAATTTGAAGGTCCATACAAAAACGTGACAAGGTAGAGGGGGTCATCAAATAGTCAATTTTTGCGTGACGTAATTAATGAACGTTCCCTTATTGAATTCCACAAATTTTCAGGAAATTCATGGTTGATGGTTTTTTGTTGATGTAAACTCGCATAATCTCCGAGGCGCTTTTGTTGTCGATTCTAACCGTGCCAATGTTCAAAATAAAATTAAATGCGCATATCATTTGGGGCATGCTACGCTATAAAAAAAACTCAATTTGTTTTGATTTTTGCTATAAACCAAATTTCTCGCAACACTAGAACTTTTTCTTAGATATTACTTATCGAACAGCGCAGAACAAAAAAAACACCAACGACGATATCAACGTGAAGTTTGATAGCTGTGGCCATTTGGCCCTATGCTGGTTTTGATGGCGGCCAAATGGTTTTATTAAGGTTCTCAAGTGGTCATAACATCATTCACTAGAACATTTAAAAAATCTTTAGTCTTGTAAAGGTTGCTATAATAACAACCGTCTATAGAGTGGGCCACTTTGTACACATTTTGGCTTTAAAGATGCATAGAAGAGGTGTTGGTGGACAAAATAGTTTTGAATGTAGTTTTATCAACAAAAAGGTGGGGGGGAGTTCTATACGGCTGGAATAAAACTGAAATTGTTATTTGGGTTACGTCATGCGCCGTTCGTGACTATCTGGATTGTACACTGAGGATCTACCTCAAGGAGTGTCTACAGAAGCGTCTGATACCTCTGTTGAAGCAACATGAGGGCCCTACGATCTTCCGGCTTGATCTAGATTCGTGCCACTATTCAAATGTTGTCCTGCCAACGGGGTCACTTTCGTACCCAACTCCATGAACCCCTTTAACACACCGGAACTAAGGCCCATCGAAAAATACTGGGATATTACGAAGCAGGCACTACGGAAGCATCCCAAGGAGGTCACATATGTGGAAGACATAAAGAGAAAGATAGTTTCCGTACAGAAGAAGCTGCAGCCAGATGTTGTACAGAACCTAATTAGTGGATTTAAGCGTGAAGATGCGAGTGTACGGTTATAGTATTGAAGTTGAATGAAACAAATGTACCAAAAACGTATGTACTACTGGGTTATATTTTATTGTCTGAAAGTTTGAAAAGGATCGGTAATTTACATCGGTTTTCTCGTGATGCAATTTGATGTGGGAAACCTTTAATTTAACCTTATTTCCAGCTTCACCCAAAAAGTTGAAAAGGTGGCAAAAAAAGCAATTGCAGTTTTTGCAATCATATCTTGAGAAATCCACATGATACAGAAAAGGCAATTTCACGACATTTCATGACATAAACGAAGCCATGCAAGTATAGCAAGTGGTTAGCAGCAAACAGATTCCTCGAAACAAATTTATCGCTGTGTGCTTAGTGCCTCGGAAGTCGAAGCAACCGTTGGGTCTTTGTTCAACCGTCAACAACTTTTCAATATGGGTAAGACAATAGCATAGAATGTCTCAACGCTTTTGTGCACACTGTTAGAATTCTGCTGTCAGTGTTCTATTTTGATTTTAAAGTGTGTGTGTGTGTGAGAGATATTTGCCTTCATTGTTATTTCGCTGAGTGCGTCGACAATCCTATTCGACAATATTCCTGTCATTTCAATTTGTTGAAGTGGCTGAATGGTTACAATCCAGAGCCGTTACGCAGGCGGCCTAGGTTCGAATCTCAGTTCCGTATTATGATCGTTTTTTTTTGTGAATCTCATCTCATACTCAACACTAATACAATGCACAACCTCACTCACACATTGAATTTATTAATGCGATTTGACGTAGTTGCTATTTTTGCCCACGACCAATGTTGCATTTTTTCTTCAATGTTAACGATCCATTACGAGAAATGAAACAAATTCATGCGAAATAGCATTACAATCTTTATTACAAGACACTGAAGAAGTCCGCACATTGTAGACGAAATACGCGTATCTGTCGAAGATAAGTAAACGTAGTGGGAATTAAAATGGAGAATACTAATTTTTCTTCTAATTTCTAGATTACAGGCATTCCACTAAACAGCTCAAACACTCTAGGATTCATTACAATCTTGCTTTTTATTTTGGGTGACGAGGCGACTGTCGAGAACTTCCCTTACAATTAGGCTTGGGAGTGCAAACCAGTGAACTTCCAATTTGTATATGTGTCGGAGTTATTGAAAGCGATTCATCAAGATTGTCACCAGTATTGAACATAGGTCTTGAGTTCAAGATAGCTACCACGTCTTTTCTGCAAAACGTTGCGAAGGTAACTGTTGCACCTTGCAACGTTCTTTTCATACGTTTTACAATTTACTCTAGCCTTACATTAGCAATCAAAGTTAAGGGGTGAAGTGCCGGTTATAGATTCGACACTATGGCAATGAGCGACAAATCTAATTTACAAATTATCGAAAAAAGAAGAACTAAAACTTTTGAATTCGGACTAATTTGAAAGATGTCAAAAAGCGAGGAGTACGGCATTGCTCTGCAAGCGATTGGTTTTCTTCGATCTGTTACATATTTTCTGTTTTTCCGAGTTTTTAATTTCCATTTTTATATATAATCTTCACTTTTCCGTTGAATGAAAAACGGGGGTGTGGACTCGTAAGTAGAAGCACTCACACGAAACCCACGAAAAGGATAGAGGGTCTCCTCCATCGAAACGCTCTTATGAGCAGGACCGGATTGCTTGATAACTGGTCTTGGTATTAAAGAGCTCAGATTAAGAGGTAAAATACCTGAGGATAACACCACAAAATTGTTCCCACAACGTTATGCGAATACCAAATTGAGGTAAGACAATACCAAAATAGTACCTCTCAGCAGACCCCCTTAACTCTTTCTAAATTTTAGTGGCAGATATCAGCGCCACGTTCATTGTCAACGAGATAACGTTGAACCACATTAATAGAAAAAACAAACACGTATAGCGAAAAACAAAGTTAATAGTACAGCATTGCCATTTCCTCTCGAGTGCCGATTTGCATCGTACTCCAACGCTGACTCGAGATCTTATCACTTTTAAGAGGTTCATTCCGATTACATACCTTCTTCATTTACATTATTGAAAAAAATGGATATTAAATAAGATCAGTATTCATTGATTCTTACCTTTCCAATTCTGATTAATCCATAGGAACAGAGTTTTCCATATCACTTTCATTTACTCGTAAGTAGCTGTGTGCTCCTGGTTATTCATGTTTCGTTGCTACTTGAAATGAATTTCCATATTGCTGCTGCGCTCACAATATCCAGGTTTTGGTGGTTAATTGGTTTCATGCAATTATTTACTGATGGGAAACTTTAAAACACTTTGAACTTTGAATCAAAACAACAACATCTCAACATCTCGATTGTCAAAAAAGTTGCACGCACACTATGGTCTGTGCTAGTTTTTGTTTAATCGAATATTTCAATGTCAGAAGTCACCAGAAGTCGTTGCAATCATATGAAGGGAGTGTATCTTCTGGATTATTCTGAAATATTATATCTAAGACTTCTTGTTCATTTACCATCTTTGCTATTAGGCTTTTTGACGTTCAATGACCTTTCCCTTTCTGGCACATGCAGAGAAATGATGGTTTGTTTTCCTCCAAATGATTTTCTTCTTACTTGCACTTCTTTAATCTAAATGGCGCCGTAGTGTGCGTGCAATAAACGTCACTAAGGCTAATAGCGCTGTCTAACATTGCTGTGAGAGTAAATAAAATCAGAAATAGACATTGCCAATCTAAAGATCAATGACAAACTAAATGTTTGGTCATGTACGTCTGTCTCATCCCAAGTAACAATTTTAGTTTTATTCCAGCTGTCGAAAGAGCTACATTCAAAACTGTTTTGTCTACTAACACCTCCTCTATGCTTCTTTAAAGCCGAAATATGTACGAAGTGGCCCCCCAAGTAGCACATGACGATCATAATTAGTTGTAGTAACTTGATTACGACTTAGCAAGTCATATGTATGTTATCTCAACTGAATGGCAACAAGTGTGCTACTAGGGCCACTCTATAGACGGTCGTTAAAACAAATTTATTAAACCTGTATAAGACCGTAGAGATTTTGAAAATGTTCTAGTGAAAGATATTATGACCACTTGAGCTGCCATCAAAACCAGCATTGGGCCAAATGGCCACAGCTGTCAAATGTCACGTTGAAATTGTGTCTAGTTTTTATTGTTCTGCTCTGTTCGATTCTCTGCTCTTCTGATTCATTTAACAGTAAATAATATCTAAGAAAAAAGTTCTCATGTTTGGGGAAATTTTGTTTGATAGCAAAATATCCAAACCAAACTGAGATTTTTCACAGCGTATCATGCTCCAAATCATATGCGCATTTAAATTCATGGTAAATATGGGTACGTTAAGAGCCGAAAACAAAAAAAAATAGAAAATTGAAATGTGCAATAAATTAATCATAGATTTCCTGAAAATTTATGTAATTCAATAATGTATTCTAAAAGAATGCCAAAATCGATCTCCGATCTACAGTTCATTTGCATTTGCATTTCTTATATTTCAATATGACGATTGGAAAAAAACCACAGTTTTGCCAAAAAGCCAATTTATCTTCACAATGACTACTATAAAACTATTTGGTCATTTGGCGACGTCCCTTAATGCCAATTTGCAGTTTAATACATTCACTGGAGGCAGAATGGTTCTTATATGCTTTTTCAATAATTAGATAATATGAATGAGCTTTGAAACGGCATTTCAAAACAGCATTTTACGAGTTCTTTAAGTCAAAATAATACCCTTGATAGGATCAAAAGGAATTGGAGAAAACAAGGTTTTAAGATCGTTGTAAAAAAGCTGTATTGGTTCTCATAAACCTGACTGAAATATGAAAATTTTTGGCACACCTTCATGTCATGTGATAAAACCAAATTGATTTCTAGTGGCTTTTATAAAACTTTAATGAAACTTAGTAAAGCTGAGTGGTTTTGGCAATATTACTTGGGATAACCTGCTAGTAGATAAGTAGGTGAACATACACGTTCAAAACTGCCTCTCTTTCATTTGTATTAAAAAAGTTACTCAGTTTTCTCAAAAAGTGGAACAACTCATAAATTGAGTTAGATATTACCGAAATATTACAAAAATCGTACGTATGTATCGGGTTTTTTTTGCATTTTTATTTTACAGAATGCTTCAAAAAAAGACATGCAATTTAACAATTTATCCATTCCGATAAGTATTTCAAATTCAGCACTCAAGGAGAAAAAATGTATTACAGCATTTTTTTATATATAAAAGGTATCAATGGGTGAACCCAGACCTACTAGGGTGCCAAGTAGCAGTCACGCTTTACCACAGCACCACCGACGCCGGCAACTGTATGGAATTGGTCAGTATCGTCAGTATCGAAGATTTGCTGCTCTTTTAATCACCAATTACTTTGCTTAAACAGCTCAAACAATCATTTCCCAAAAGTGCCATCAACAACGGTCAACCTCATTTTTGTATTTTGTACCTGTATTTCTCCGCTACAGACATATTTTTTCTACATCGACCCAATGTGGATGCCGATTTGCACCTCGCAATTCAAATTGGTCTACAAGGATCCGTCAGAGCTATAATAATAAAAAAAAATGAATGCAAAAGTTATTATTTCAAATATTTGGACATGAATAAACTATTTATTAAGAGATAAATAAGAAAAATAATTACGTTTTTGCTTGAAAAAATATGGGGTCCACGTTGCTTCAGCAACGAGAAATTTATTCAATTTTGGGTAAATAATAACGTCCAGGATTGGAAAAAGAACATCACCATAATTTCAATATATTTGTTGTTTACTGTTTGTTATCGTTTAATTTTACTGATATTTTGGGTTTTGTCAACAGTAACTAATTTTGGGTAAAATAAATACCTAATTTTAGGTATTCTTATCTTAGCGTGTATTTTATTTTGCCTTCCCACATGTGCACGGAATCGTACTCATTGGCCATGGTGGCCATGGAATCGGGAAAATCGGGAAATGCGGGAAAAATGCGGGAATCCTAAATTAACGGGAAATATGCGGGGAAAAGTCGAGAATTTCAAAAGCCATCGGGAATTTTTGTCATATACTAGGAACCATACTCACACCTTTTTCAGATGATTTGAGTAGCGTTTTTGTCGTTTATGCGGTCCAAAGATCTCATTAACGGAATGAAACAGTGTTTTTCTGCAAATCCAACATTGCTGAAGACGATGAATGGCCCGGTTTTCAACTGGAAGACGTTTAAATAATTGACTGGGGAAATCAGGGATCTGCGAGCCAGCCCTGCGTTTTTTTAGTTCTCAACATCATCAAAAACATCCACATTTGCATGTGGATCATTTTCTGCTGGTTTTGTTCAGCCTGATTTCAAAACGTACCACTTAGGGCATCTTCAGCGGTGGTCTATTTTGGAACAATTTTATACTTGATTTGCATCAACAAACTTGAATAGAACCAGCTAAAATAGACCAACTTTGCGCTCCCCGCTTTGATGTTTTTGTGTTATTAAACCCACCCAAGTAGCACCGAAAACATAAATATTCAAGTTTTATTTGTCAAGTGTCATGCTGTAGTTCTATTACAGTATGATCTGACTAGTTTTGTCATGAAGGTGTTCGTTTGATGCAATTCAAATCTAGATTCATTTAGTCGACTAATTTATTTGTCATACATGTGTTTGAAGTTTTTCAGCTAGGACATGTTTGTTTACGTCTGACATCTTGTTTGCATATTTTGTTTCATAAATGCATCCACATAAGTCTTCCGTATTTCAAGAAACAAACATATAACGAGAAAGGCCGAACGTCAACAAAACTTGTCAGGTATGTTTGATTAGCGCCGTATTGGACGGAAAAAGACAGTTTTTGAGCTTTCCTTAAGATAGATATATATTCTATATCTATTTATGTCACCTACTCGTTTGCCACTGAACCTAGTTATGTTTTGCTAGAATGAAATATTGAAAATTCCAGTTGCGAATTGCTTTCATGATCAAACATCAGAAGTGATGAGATTGGTTGTATGATAACATGAAATTGCTTGTGTGATAACATCTGTTATCAATGCTTATAATGTAAATCAATACCCATAGGCTCTTATATCAAAGTGAATATCTATTTAAGTCCCCTATAAGGTTGGTAAATAGGATAGTGGTAGGGTTTAAGAGGATTCTGACTAATCTCTATCTCATATGTCGAGACGGTCGAGTGGTAAGAACACCGATCTGGTAAGCTTAGAGTCCACAGTATGAACCTAGTTGATGAAAACCTTTTTTGCCGACAAAATTTGTTACATAAATGTTTTAGAATTTTTTGTTTATGGCAAGTATCAAACATAAATTATGTTTCATAGGCTCCACCTTCTGCGCTATTTCAATTCTATAGTAGTACCCGAAAAGGTTTTCTATCATCGGAATGGTAACATAATCATTTGTCACATTTGAGCAAAAATGCATGCAATCAAACATTTGGTGTTACTTGGGCTGCCAACACCTATCATCTTGTCAATCGTTCAACATCCAGAGCAGAGCTCGAAAAATTGACACCCGTTGTGAACGATGGTAAAAAATATTCAGTAGGTACAATTTTCGCTCTCTTCATTTCGTTACTATCAGTCACGCAATATATTCGTGTTTACTTATTTTGCTATGCTCAGTCATTCCGTTGTCTCGTATTCCATCAACTCATTCACACCACAGCAAAGTACACGGCTATTCAAGCCTTCAAGAGATTTTGGTTGCTTGACTAGAATGTTCTTGTAACCAGTCATTCATTTTCGCGTTCGTGAGTGATTTTTTTTTTTGCCACAGGATTTCAAGTATTTCCGAACATGGCTGAAGGCAAAGGAAGCCAAAAGGCCAAATGGCCGAAATCGCTACAGAGTTTGTGGGGCATTTGTTCGAGAAAAGGCATTTGCAGGATCGATTCGAGAAGTTTTGGTTTTTTCCACTTCATTGATTTCAAATGAATGATTGTTCTTTCGTCTTCACGATAGAACGTTGAAATTGAATGAGTTGTTTGCACTTACGTACATTCACTGCTTTCTGGAACGAATGAATGATCAAAGTAAAGCAACACAAAACAAGTTGCAAACTCATCTTGCACAAGAGATTCATGAAGGCAAATTTTTGTTTACCTCATGTTCGCTAGGAACAGTGCGTGATGACTAATATTTTGACTGAGTCAGGGTGCAATTTGAGAATTGAAGATGATATGTTTAAGCTCTGATCCAGAGATCCAAAGTTTTGTTTTTTTCGTTTTTTCGCGTTTCGGTTTTCGGTTTGACCAAATTATTTTTACTGTAAGTAGTGCGTTGTAAGCAGACGACGAGAATACTTGCTCTTTCGTTTAGCTGAAGTTGAGTGTGTAAACGTGCATCTAATTTAAGACATTAGATATTGATTGTGTAATTTGGCAGCGGAAAAACATGTGTCGAAACCGAGAGGGTCACGCCCTAGAAAACGCCCCAATGTCGACCGTGATTTCCGTTTCGTTCATCAGAAGCTGTTCCAGGACTACTTTAGCGACACGCCAACTTATTACGAGAAGCACTGTCTGCGTCGTTTCAACATGCGAAGGGAGATGTTCCTAGACATTATGCGACAACTAGAGTTAACTTATGACTTTTTCCAGCTGTTGCGATGCAGCTGAAAATGTTGACCTGAGTCCGCTATAAAGATACACGGCAGCCTAAGGGACGTTGGCGTACGGTTTCTCAGCTAGTTCTTTTGAAGAAAACTTAAGGGTTGGTGTCCTTGAGGATTTTTTGCAAATCTATCCTGAAGACTTACGGCCCGCAGTATTTGCGTCCCTCAACACCGGAAGAGGTAAATAAACCGATGAACGGAGATGATTCTCAAAAACTGGAAAAAAATCATATAAATTTAGTGAACTTCCTAGAAACTCAGAGAACTTATCAGAAGCTCAGTATCCACCCTAGGAGTTAGGACCCTCTCCTCCACCTTCCTGCAGGTATTGCTATTATCTCTGATGTTAAGGAGAACATCCAAAAAAATCAAGGCAACTGTCCAGAAAATCAGGAATTTCCTAGAAGTTAAGGGTTCTTTCTAGGAAGATCAGGCAACTCTTCTGAAAATCAGATTGTTTCTAGAAATTCAGGAAATTTTCCACATAATTCAAGAGTCAGACTTCACAGTAAGAGCTTCACAGAATTCGACAACTATCCAGAACAGAAAACTTAGCAGATTTGTTTGGTATTCTGTAGTTCATAGAGCTTTAAGATGTTCAGTAACTTCAGAATTGGATCGCCTCACGTCAAGCTTCAGTGATTTTCCTGCATTGAGAACTGTCCAGAATCATGAAGCTTTCAAGAGTATGGATCTTCCAGAGTTCAGAGAACTTCAGAATCTCAGAAACTTACTAGTATACAGAAAGCTTAGAAGTTCGAGAAGTTGCTAGAAGAGCACTACAAATGTTGCCCATTTGAGAAGATTTGACGATGCGAGACAGGAAGAAAGAACAAAAGTCATCCGAATTTCGTCGGTGTTCCGATAAAACGTTTTCTGGCAAAACAAGCTAAATCGTTACTTGAAATAGACTACTAGCCATTTATGAGAAAATTATTTGTCTAAACCGGTCTATTAAGAAAGCGACAGAATTCGCTTAAATTTCCGACAAAGAGACGTTTTGGCACTCCGCAACGACATAAGATCTTTTTACTGTGGTTTTTTAAGCTACTCAACAAAGCTCCATTAACATCCCCTTCAACGCGTTACGTCTTCTGTATTAATCTTGTTGTTATAACTAACTTCCCGGACATAGCTAAAATGTTTCTGGATCTGTGTCTGGAAACGTTCTTAGATAATGAATATCTGAGTTCTGCAGTTGCTCACAAATTAAAAGAAGAATTTGGGCAGCTGTGCTCAATGCCGTCTGACGTTGCCGGATTCCAGAGTAAAAGAACTCGCTAGGACAAGTTTTTGCTAGAACTGATTGGTCATCCTAAGCAAGGAGATGCCAAATTGACAACATTTGTTAAAAATTAGCTCATCCTGTCGCACAAAAACTCGGATTTTAATAAGTAGAAAGTGTCTGGTGGTGAACCAAACTGAAACCAATTGGCGCTCAGAGATTTGTCTACAAACTGTCAACAACGTTGAGAACAAAAAGTCCTTAATACAATATGAACGCAAGGCACGTTGTACTCGAAAACCTTGATCGCTTTACTATTTTTCTTCGACGTTTTATGCTTTTAGAAGCTTGAAATATCAATGACTTATATAAAGCTAAGTGCTCTGATAGCAATATGCGTGACCAAAGAAATTATGCAATACGCAAGAAGCCCGCAGCTACTATTTGAACAAGCCTTCATAAACTTCAAAAATATCTTCTAATCCAATATATATTAAGTCTTCTTCCCAGACGGGGAAAATTCGGGAATAATGCGGGAATTTTTAAATTAAGATTGTGTGACCTACCCTGAATATTGTTAGTTTATGTACAGATTGAGGGTGCTGGAAGAATTCATTTTCATGATCGGAAGCTAATCCACACGGTTTTAATATAGTCCCTGCAATCGGAAACTTTATTCCATGGCTATGAAACTTTTTGAGTCTAATGCTCGTTTCTGAAGAGCAAAGTTCTGATAGATCAAAAGTAAGCAGAAAGATTTAAGTCTAAATATTCAAGCAGTTTTTAATCATAGATTTCATGCAGCTTCATCAAATATCCTTGGTGATTCATAAACTGCTTAAAACCCGTCCAGTACCCTATTTTGCAATTTAATTGAATTGCCAAAGAGTATAGACTGGTGGCTTTGGCTGCCGTATTCATTTATTTCACTGAGCAGTAAACTGTTCGAT
>JASCZW010017321.1:0-17221 GCA_034211315.2 Aedes japonicus | reverse complement strand
ACACCTCCAAAATTGGGTCATAGAATTGCAGCCTGTCCACGTTAAATTTGGGACACTTTTCGTTCCATGTAGATTCCACGGATCGCTGAAACATTTCCCTAACATGACAGCTGAAACTCTCCACTTTATTTCGTGGTACAACATGTTTACATTCTCATTACATTCCGTAAAATGGCGTCGTATCAATAGGAAGTGTACAAACGGCAGCAAAATCCGAATTCATCCTGCGCTTGACTGTGGATTGGAAGATTGGAAGTGGAACAAATCGAAAAGTGTGCTACCGACAAATGGACAAGAAGGTGGTAGCCATGGTGGCAGAAAATAATGCGAAAATGTTCAAACTTGAGTATTGGGTTAATTCATGTAGCTAGTGACTAATTTCTTTCGAAAGTGTATTTGTTTATGTTTACTTTCAAGTGCTGCATCCAAACATTCTATTTGTTTTATTGCAAATTCGTCAAAATGTTCGCGAAAGAAGTGATCACCAGTTTGTTGCTCGCCCAGAAGAAGCCAAGTATGAGAATGCCATGGTGGTAGGGTTCCATTTGGCAACAGTTTACCGCATAAAAAAGTCCCTGCTGGATGTTCCTAGCCGGGAAGTAGACGTCCGCGCTTTGCACGCAGGCTGAACGTGATCAAATCGGTCCGTGCAAAAATTGCTCGCAACCCGGTGCGTTCCATAAAAAAACTTGGAACGGAAGCCAATATTTCGGAATAATCCATGTTCTCCGCAAAGGATCATCAAAGAAGACCTGCATGCATCTTTCAGAGCCAGAGTGAAACGCCACTTGATTACGGACCTGGTCAAGGAACTACGAGTGACTTCTTCCAAGAGATTGCTGTCCTTGTTGAAGAAGGAAAAAATGATAATCCTGTTCTCCGACGAAAATTTGTTTAAAAGGACTTTATAAAGATAACTGCACTCGAAAATGTTGATATTATTGCTTGAACTAGTTGAAAATGGTATTCCCCTCCCCTCGGATATGTGATCTGGACGCGATGGAATGGCCTACGCCATCAGCATTGAGATGGTAACCAAAGACATATCCTGACGTGGTAGTATCACATCTTGAATATTTTGATTTAATGCCGCGTCACATATCTGGCATTGATGCACTGATTTTACAGATGTGATCCAACGGACATCCTGTCTGGGAGCCTTGAATGCTGGTGCAGTCTGGTGGGGCTCTTGCCTCAGTTATAATGATGTGGGATTTCTTCTTGACTGTAACACCTTTCTTAGCGTTCCCTGACATGATGAGCCGAAGCCATGCTTAATTATAAATCTAGCTAGACAGGTATATATTGGTACACAATGTGTTCAAGATTAATGACATTTGTAGGAAACCGACTGTTGGATTCACTGAGTAGAAGTTTTAAAACTACGAACGTGGCACCATTCTTATTTTGTTATTTCTCATTTCAATGAGCTATAATAAAAATACCACACATTATAACAATGGTATACAAACAATCTTAAAACGGCTTCTTTCTCGATAATTTTTCAATAATAGATAGGGACTAGGCGTGAAGAAGCTTTACCTTGCCACCGAAAAGTGAATCTAATAGCAGACCAAGATTGTTAGGTTGCACTTGCTGTCAGACTTTGAAGCGATTAAACGACTTAGAGATTAGTGTTAGACAAATAAAAAGAAGGCAATGAACAGACAAGCAAACGTAAACGATTCTACAACAGAACTATAAAATTTAACTGAATAACGCAGAAGACAAGAACGGACTAAGGCGGACAAAGTGATAGGGCATCTAAAAGAAGTTAGACGACTGAAGAAGTTACGAAATGCCCTCTAACATTTCTAGCATAAAAAGACGCAACGTGCTCCCAATTTTTTTAAAGAAAACTTCTCTCTCATAAGTCCCATCAGTAAACCATTAAAATTATACTGTTGGGACTACTGAGACATCAGACATGACTAAAACTGGTAGAATTCAAATATCTCGACGATTTTTGATTGAAGAAAACTGCTCAAACAGACTTTTACAGCACATAAATGACATTCTAAACTACAGAAAACTGAAAAAAAACACTGACAAACTAAATAATAAAAAGACGAAACGACACCATACAAAACAGTGGACATGAGCTGAGAGAAAGGGGAAGCAAACTTGAAAATGTAACACATTTTGAGGCAGTGTCAACAGCGTCTCTATGGACGACATGATCCTTGCACGGCTGGTGAAATGCTTCAAAAGGAGTTAAGTTCTATCACTCTAACACAGTTGACATTTAGCTCTCGTATCGAATAGACGTATTGAGAAAATCGCTGAGTGAAAATAAACAAGTGTATTGTGCCACCGAACAAAGTTCGGAAGGCGTGACGCCAAAATTTCGTTCTCCGTGGAATCATTCCACCATAAATATGGGCGACTACCGCAAGGATTCCGTGTATCTAGACTTTAGCGGATTGCCAGTCCGTCCTAAACTAGACAAAGTGTTTGATCTCATCAGCAAGCAAATCAAGCTCGACATGACCAAAGTCAACTGTATCCAGCCAAGCATGTCAAAAGCGCGAGTCATAATCGAACTGAAATCTCAATCTTACGTAGAGGAACTCGTAGCAAACCATAGTTCAAAGCATACAATCGAGCACAACAGCAAACAATATGCTATACCACTAGTTCCCTACGACATCGCAATTGAGGTTAGGGTGTCTGATTTACCTTCCTACGTTGCAACTGAAACCATTGCCAAGCACCTAGCGCCCTATGGTGAGATTGTCTCCTCGCAAGAGGAAGTTTGGAAGAACTTCTGGCCGGGTTTACCAACCGGAGTGAGGCTAGTGCGTATGAGGATACAAAAACCGATCCCCTCGTACATTCCGGTATCCACACACACTGCTTTTATAACCTACCGTAATCAAGTTCGCACCTGTAAACACTGTGTAAGAACACTGCATATCGGCCGTACCTGTAATGAGGCACGCAAAGAGCTGGGCATTGATGTCAACAGTCGCCTTACTGCGGCACAGGTGGTCCAAGGCAACATCCCATTGCCTTTATCATCATCATCATCATCTAATACACAACCATCTACAAATCTGCCGAGCTCATCAATCGAAATGGAAACCGAGAAAGAAACGACAAAAGAACAAAATGACAACAGCAACAAAACCCTCGCTACTGCGTTATTGGATCGCGTAATGACCAGATCTTCTTCTTCAAGCTGCATCCCTATTGGAGAAACCCAAAACACCGAGAGCAGCAAAACCAATAGTAAAGCACCAAAGCCCCGAACAAATGAATACGATATCTCTGATGATGCAGATGAAGAAATGGTAAACTTTGCTGCTGCAAAAAGGCAACGATCACCAAACACATCGGAAACCCCTGAAGCCTCCTTTCAGGAGGTAAAACGCAAGAGCAGGAGTAAGACCAAACACAATTCTTGCTCACGCTAAGATTTGCAGTCAGTATATGTCAAGCCGAAGCAAACACAGATACTACCATCCATCTCAAGCAAATTTCACTTCTGTTTTCAAAATCGTATCATTCACTGTGCGAAAGGAAAATAACTCTCAACCACATCACCAACATAGTACGATATCAGATAATCAACCACCACCTCAAATCGCATCAATTAACTCGCACACTACATCTGATCACACCGTAACTGCAAGCGAGGGCCTTCCTTTTTGTGAGCGAACAACACTAGTATTCTTCATAAACCAACAACCAAAACGAACCAGCGAAGAAATATCTTACGTTATTGCCAGTGAGGGCACCCAATTCTGTGAGGTAAGCCCTACTAGTATATGCCCGGTCGAAGCCCACGTATCAGATACTGCCGCACTAGAAATCAAATCACTTCTTGCAGAAACGCACTGCCTCCAACCTGCCCGTTGCCTCTCGCCGATCTTCAGTCTGCTGTTGGCGCCAGTTGTAGTAATCCTACAACACAAAATATTCCGGATGCACTGCACTATCATCTCCGTCCATAAAGGTGAGCAAACTCGAAAACAACAAACAACAACATATCTCATTCAAGCGATGTTTAACTTCGATTTTGACGTTCTGACACGACATGACATTTTGAGAGCCACTGTCAGAGTCAAAGATCAAATACTCCAGGGATTGGGAACGTTAGCGGGCTTAATATACAAGGTTGGTCTCCATATAAAATAGGGTAATGGATTTGTTAAGCTACAAAATTGCAACGATCAATATTTGCAATATTTCCAATCAAACAAAAATTGATGCTCTAAGATCATTTATTCGCTGCGTTGACCTTGATGTCATATTTCTGCAAGAAGTGCAAAATAAAGACCTAATCTTACCGGGATTTACGATAATCTTTAACGTAGACGCTCACCAACGAGGCACAGCCATTGCGATGAGAGATCGATATAGTGCACACCATATAGAGAAAAGTTTAGATAATCGTATAATATCATTGCGTATTGGACCAGTAACCTTTATAAATATTTATGCCCCATCTGGCGCTGTCATGAGAAACGCAAGAGAAGACTTCTTCAATAGATCTGTTGCTCACTATCTCCATGATTCCACGGCAAATGTCATACTAGGTGGTGACTTTAATGCGATTGTGAATTCTAAAGATGCAACGGGAATTAGTAATATAAGTCCGATGTGCAAGCGTCTCATGAGTGCAGCGCAGCTAGCTGATTCTTGGGAAGTAATAGAGGGAAACCGAGTTGAATTTTCGTACATTAGATCAAATACTGCGTCTCGTCTGGATCGCATCCTGATCTCAAATAACTTGAAAGCACAATTGCGTACTGTACATTTTAGTGCGACGTCATTCTCCGATCACAAGGCTTATGTGGTACGGATTGTTCTTCCTCAGCTGGGAACACTATCAGGGCGTGGTGTTTGGAAGCTTCACCCACACATTCTTGACGATTTGGAGGTCATGAGTGAATTAACAAGGAAGTGGCAATACTGGGCAAGAGCAAAAAGAAGCTACCGTTCCTGGATAGAATGGTGGGTCCAGCATACGAAACCAAAGCTTATCTCATTCTTGAAATGGAAAACATCTCTCATTCATCGTGATTTCCGGATTCAATGGAATTGTATCGCTGTCTACTGAAAGAAGCCTACGATAATTATCTTGGTAACCCAGAACAAATTCGTACAATCAATCATATTAAGGCACAAATGCTCCAACATCAGCGACGATTTTCCGAAAACTTCCGGAAAATCAACGAGACTTTTCTATCCGGCGAATCAACAACTCTTTTTCATGTTGCGCAAGTCCACGGAAAAAGAGCGGGAAGCACCATATCAGCACTAGAGAAAGAAGATGGCCATGAAATACAGGATCAAGATCAAATAGGACATACTGTTAGAACCTATTTTGAGTCCTTGTATGCTTCTACAGAAACAGACGAATCGGCAGAACTTCTACCAACCAAAGCGATTCCTGATCATAACGATGTGAACGAAAATCTCTTACGACCGGTAACACAAGATGAAATTCACTCTGCCATTAAAAGTAGTTGCTCCCGAAACATCTCCAGGCTCAGACGGATTGCCTAAAGAGTTCTATCTAAAGGCTTGGCAAATCATCGGTTACGAAATTACAAACGTCATTAACGATGCTCTTCAAGGAAATTCTATGAGACAATTCCACGACGGGATAATTGTACTGGTGAAAAAAAGGAAGCGATAAAACTGTGAACGGATATCGTCCAATTTCCCTCCTGAATTATGACTACAAAATACTTGCAAGAATCTTAAAACTGCGGATGCACAGCTTGCTACCGTTTGTGCTATCAGACCACCAAAAATGCTCGAATGGACACCGAACTATCTACGAAGCAACATGTCGTATTCAGGACAAACTTTGTCAGTTGAAGCACCAGCGTAAAAATGCACTTCTAGTTTCGTTTGATCTTGATCATGCTTTCGACAGAGTAAGCCACCAATTCCTTAAACAAACAATGGTGAGGATGAACTTTAACCCACAATTTGTAGATCTTCTTGCTTCAATTTGGGATAAGTCTTACTCGAAAGTTCTTATAAATGGAAGCTTAACACAGGAAATTAAAATTGCACGTTCAGTTAGACAAGGCGACCCATTGTCAATGCATCTTTTTGTATTGTACTTACAACCACTTCTTGATGCTATTTCACAAAAGCTCCCAAATTCAGTCTTCAACGCGTATGCCGACGATATTTCCATGTTCTTTAATCATGAACGAGAACTAATAGAAGTGTCCAATATTTTCATTAGATTTGGTTCAATCTCCGGTGCGGTCTTAAATAAAAGCAAAACAACTGCGGTCATGGTGGGAAATTTCAATTTATCAGCGGATACCGAATGGCTAAACATTGAAAACTACGTGAATATTTTAGGAGTGCTTTTCGGAGAAAATATCATACAAGCTCAAAAATTAAATTGCCAATCGGTGCTGAACGGGTTACGGACCAGACTTTGGTTGCATAGTCCTAGAAAACTAAATCTTATCCAGAAGATCATCCTAATAAATACATACGTTACTTCAAAAATCTGGTACCTGGCCTCAAATACAGCGATATCTAAGGGTTTCATCAACAAAATCAAGACGGAAATCGGGAAGTTCATCTGGCATGGTCAAACATTGCAAAGGGTAGCAATGGCCAACCTCATTTTGCCGAAACATCTAGGTGGTTTAAATCTACATTGCCCTGAAATCAAAGCAAAAGCGTTGCTGATCAACCGCTTAATGAGCCTTTCGCATCAACTGCCCTTCCTCAGTAGTTTTTTGGAAAACCCAACTACACCTGTACCACCCATGTTCTCTCACATAGCTCTACTAAGAGCACAATTGCCTTTCCTTCCGGACCAATTGACCACCTCACCATCATCTCAAGGAATTTATCAACATTTCCTGCAACAGCTACCAAATCCTGGAATTTTATCAGCAGAAACACGTGACTGGAACACTATCTTCAAGAATATTCACAGCAAAATTTTGACTTCAACACAACGCTCAAATTGGTTCATGGTAATACATAAGAAAATAAAGCATCGAGAACTGCTGTTTCGCCGCGAAGTTATTGCAGACCCCTACTGTGAAGTGTGCCCTGGAGAACTGGAGACTACAATACACAAGCTTTTTCGTTGTCAACGAGTCAGGGATATCTGGAGGTTTCAGCGGAGGCAGATTATTATACAAGAGCCTAGTCTACGTAGCTTGGAGCCTGAAGAATACATTCATCCCACCCTGAAAAATATCAGTCGCAACACGAAACAATCGATAATTAAATCTCTAGGACTTTTCTTGAGCTACTGTATTGATGAACCAGAAAGTGAAATAGGAGTAGACAATTTTATATTTTATTTATTCTGTAACAACTAAATAGACGCAAAATATAGTTTTATGTTCAAAAAAAAAAAAAAAAACGCACAAGTAACAGGAACAGCTTAAGAATAGCTTCTTATTTGTGGTTCGAGAAAACTTCTTCGGAAAACTTTCATAGCACATAAATGCCACATTTCACGATCTAAACAAGAAAAAGACTCCGTATTAAACTTGTAAACGAACGCTCTAACGTGACAATTGACGGCGACGACATGCTCCGTGTACGGCTGGCAAAATGATTCGAAATGATTTACGCAACGATATCATCAAAAGCCTGGCGTAGAGGTTTCTACTCTATTCAGAGTCCCGCCAATAAACCTTAAAAAAAAAAAAAAAAAAATTAGTTGAAAATGGTATTCGAAAAAATAGAACAAATTTTCGCATTATTTTCTGCCGCACCCTGTTATTGGGAAAAATTCCAATCCTTCTGTGCAAAATGTGGCTGGCAAAGTTGGGATGTCAAAATCATACGTGCGAAAAGTGAAGCAGAGGCAAGGACTGATGGCGTACAAAGTGAAAAAGGTGCCCCATCGTGTTGACAAGTTAAATTTCACCGCAAAAAGTCGTGCTAAGAAGCCTTACACCCGTTTTGTGCACACATTTTCATGCATCATAATGGAAGACGAAACAAACGTACTCGAAGACTTTATACAGCTTCCGGGTCTTTATTCTGAAATGCTAAGGAACGCTGTTGCCAAGCATTTCCGGACGAAAAAGGTGTTCAAATATCCGAACAATTATTACATTTGACAGGCCATATATAGTTGTGGTCGAAAATCCAAAAGTTTGGTCTCTACCAGCACTAAGGATGTGTACGAGAAAGAATGTCTGCACAAATGGTTGCTCAGAAGCCACGAGTCCCCAGCTCTGTTTTGGCTTGATTTGGCCTCTTATCGCTATGCAAAATCCGTGCTGGAATCGTATAAGGTACAAGGGGTCAAATACGTGCCAAAACAGCCAATCCACAAAACTGTCCAGAACTTCGCCGAATAGAGAAATACTGGGCTGTAGTTAAGTGGAAACTCCTCGAAACTTAGAAGAAAGCAAATGGCACCGATGATTTCAAAAGAAGATGGAAAATCGTCACGGCGGGCATATGTGAGGATACCGTACGGAACCTGATGGCGGGTGTGCCACAGAAAGTTTGAGAATTATCGAAAATTAGGAATATCATCATCAAATATCCTGGTGAGTGTGAGCTTTTTAGTAGAATACTTGTGACTAGAAAATTCAGTAACGTTTGCATTTAAAGAAATGGACGTTTTCCGGATGGTGATAAAAAAAAGCTAAGACAGATGATTGCTTTTGATAAATTTCCCATGAAAGGTAATTATTTAAGCTTACTTGCAAAAAAAAATCTACTCCCTTGAGAGTGAGCTTCCGGCAGTAAACCGGAACATTCGCCATGAGGCACGAAAACATGCGTGTAGGCATGTTTTTGCGTTCTTTCCTTGTTTTATTTATCATTTCCTCTTCAGTTTTCGAGACAAAATTGTTGGAGTAGATCTTACGCTTCGGGTTGGCCCAGAAATTCTCGATGGGACGCAGCTGGGGGACGTTGGGCGGGTTTGTCGACTTGGATACCTCATCGATTTTCAGCCGCTCCATCTCCTCCAATGATTGCTTCGTGTAGTGGGCCGACGCCAGATCCGGCCAGAACACGCGCTTCGCCCTTATGGTATTTCTTGATGAACGACGTAAGTTCCGGCAGGAATTTCGTACTATAGTTTTCCCCGTTCACGGCCAGTCCGGAGCGAAAGAAGAGCGGCTTTGACATCCCCTTCTCGCTGATTTCAGCCACAGCAGCGCTTTCTTAAGGAACTTGTGAAATGAACTTCACCTCGGAGCTCATTTCTTTCGTGGAGGAAGTAAAATACGAAGTGCCCTGCCAGTCGTTGCCATCCAGGGTTAGATAGGTCTCGTCGTCATCGCCACGAGCACGTCGGGACTCTCCGCGAAAATCGAGTTGACCATCTTAGCTGCCGCTGCGTCATTGCATGCAGCTCCGAAACTAGTGGACGCGACTTCCACTTCCTGACATGTATGTTCATGTTCGCCAGGTACTTTTTCACTGTTTGGCCGGTTGAACCGACCTCCCGGCCAGGGTCGTCGGCCGTCCGGAACCGGGCTTGCTCTGACTGTGAGTCTAATAGTGCCAAGACGTTGTAGATGCCGGAACGGGTATATATGGCGTCCACAAAGTGCCGCACGATGTCCGTTTTCGACGTGGTGGGGTGCCGTTCTTGAACGCGCACACTTCTGAATGGAGTTGCTTAACTGTTTTTGCCAGAGTTCGCCTGATGGAGCTGTCAAATTTTGTCTGCTGACTCATAGGTTACTATGATTGATGCTGCGTGGGTAGTTTCGTCAGTGCGGGTTTTTATGGCCATAAAAATCTCCATTTTTTCCATGTATTTTTTTATTTCAAACGTAACATGAAAAAGATATTTTTCAGAACTAAGGTATGTAATGAGAATCAATAATGTTATCAGCAGTCGATTCATTGTGATAGTCCACAAAACACGTATGTTTGTCTACAGTTTCTGGAGTCAAATGACATTTTACTAAGAAGATGCTCTATGCTTGTTCACGACAAAAGCTGGACAGATTAAATTTGGAGTAAAACACATTTGCTGTAAGTTCAATCCAATATGCATTTTGTATTCATTTAATTGTATGGGATGATGTTACAAAACGCACCGTTTAAGCAACATCGAGAATAACTAGGGAATGGAAGCTGAAATTTACGAATAAGTTATTGAGTATGGTGCATTACGATGTTTTCGTTGTAGATCAAATGTGATCTAAATTCAAAACGATGATTATTCATGATTTTTTAAACCTTTTCAAATTTGATCCCAAAACGACACCGGGGTAAAACGCCTGTTTAATTGCTCAATATGCACTCCAAAATTGGGGTAAGATGCACCACAACACTGGGATATGATGCTCCACATTATTCGGAGAGCATGAACCGCTTGTAAAAAGTAAAAACACTGCTATAAAAAGTTACTCATTAGAGGTGTAAAGTTGAAACATATCGGCACGTTCTCTTTGCTCTGTTTGGTACTCTAGCAGCCTATGGGTATAGAATAGAGGCGTTGCGCAAAACGTTGTGATATGTTGCCAACTTCTCATTATATACACGCTTAGAAAAAAGTACCCAATGGAGCAGTTAAGTGTGGGAAGCATGTTGGTTATAATTGTGTTCATCTACCATTGGGTTCAAATTACTTACTTGTGGGTAGAATTTTACCAGATTATTTATACCCAAACGTTGGCGTAATAAACTTAACCGCTTCACTGGGTATTTTTTTCTAAGCGCGTAGACGTATACATAACTCCACGGTGCGTTCTACCCCAGTTTTAGTTTGGCATGGTTTTGTCTAAATATCCTGAAAATACGTTGAATTATAGTGAAGTTTTGATACTATCTTGAAGTTTTGTGTTGTGCAATAGATGTGAAGTGAATTTATTATAAACCATGGATATTAACGCGTGGTAAGAGCTTATTTGGTTAACTCTATTATATACATGTGAGGTACAGTCGGGACAATTTCTTCAATTTTGATCATATTTTGGTGTATTTAGTGCCTTGTTGTACTACAAAATTATCGGTTATGTGTTTTATTAAAGAATTGATAAAGTTTGATTCCATTAAAGCTATAGCTTCGAAGATTTCAGCATTTTTATTGAGTGGGGCATTCTACTCCACCAGTGCGTTTTGTATTATTCTCCCCTACATTAGAAGTCATCTTGAAACTAATTACAGTTACTTTACTAGGCTGTATGAAGAAACTACGAACTTTTGAGTTTACTCCAGCCATTCGGGTATTTAGCAACCGATTTGGCTGCTTTTGTCAAAGATTTTCGAAATTTTTCTACAGTTTATATTGAGAGAGCTCTCTTTTCACGAAAGCCCAATACCGCTCGATCGGTCGAAACTCCGGGCAGTTAGGTGGATTCGCCTTTTTCGGTACAACATGGACTTCATTCGCTTTATAACATTCCAAAACATCTTTGACGTAGTGACGAGAGCCAAATCAGGCCAGAATAGTGAGGGAGCATCATGGCTGCGTACGAATGGTAACAGTCAATTCTTCAGGCATTCTTCACGGTATATTTTCCTTGTTTACCATTCCGGTAGTGATGAAGCTTTGGCTTGCTTGACGACAGCTGCATATTGCCTGCCAAACCAAATATTTTTTGGGATATTTTGCCTTTTTCTTCGTCTTGAAATGCTCCTCTACGCCGCTCCGTTGCATGGCAGTATATAAAGGCATTCCGGGAAGCTACTTAAAGTCTTCCAGCACATAAGTTTTATTGCCCAATGGCACGCAGGAAAACTTCGTTGAATATTCACGATACAACATGCGAGTCTGGGTTCTGTTACGGTTCGGTGCACTTTTTAACTTGAACGACTTCATACCTTGCCGGTGCTTGGAAGTATTTACGAAAGTTGGGGACATTTTTATATTTCTAGCCACAGTACGTACCGAAACATCTGGTTTCTTCTGCAATATTTGCTTCACCTTCGCGTCCTTCTGGTTGTTCCTGAGATCCGTTTTTGTTCCGCTCCCAGCCTTCCTGGCTGTTGTCAAAAGTGCATCGAAAGATCTGAGAACGTTATGGACAGTGCTTGCAAGCTTTTGCAAGTTTTCTTACCGACAGATCCGGATTTTTATTGCGACCGTACACAATTGCTTTTCACACTTACTCTTCTTTCGACACCATCTTCGATCTAAAAACTTGTAGTATAACCTGAAATTGATTTTACATGATGAACAGACATACGTTCATCAGCCTGTAAAATATTTTACGCGTTGATGAAGTATTTCCAGATATATACATATTTAGGGGTGTCCAGAATTTTTCGTCAAGCCGTATTATGGTTATTATGATTTTATAATAACTATCTCAAATAATTAGCATTGGACCATGATCAGTGTGTTCTTAGACTGCTCTCAAGATGTATTTTGGACTCAATTTCAACTTCACGCCATAACTATAGACTAATCTATAGTGCGTGATTGAAACTATGATTATAATTAGGGTTTATATGCTAGTAATGGACCCCTTAGTAGAAGCTTTGAACATTTTCGATGAATTTCGTAAGAATTTTATTAACTATTTGTACAACAATCCCACATTTGATGAAAATAACTAGTCATTTACAGAAAATTATAGTTAACTCTATTTTTGAGGCTAGGTTTTCCTGGTAAACATCGATAATTTGCGCTGATCATAATGTGCTTTTTTTGGACCCATTTGCTTATTTTGGACACGGGTCTATAATGCGCATTATAGACCCGGGTCCAAAATACGCATATCAACTAATTTAATTAAAATGATTGATCTTACGCAGCTAAACCAATTTGTTATCTCATATACAAATAGGGTAACGCATATATTTTGGACTTGTATATATTTTAACCACCTTCAAATAGAAAACATTCTAAACGCATCCGATGTGTAAGAATACCTGTGTTGAAATCTATCTAGCTACAATCTAGGTATTAAATAAAACTATTACAATTTGAGATGCAGTTCCTCATATTTTCAGAGACGATAGGGGGTGATATTTGAGGAAAAACATTTTGTACGCAGATCGTCAAATCTCATATTTTACGGAGTTGTTGAACTTTTATTTTTTGGGTACATGGTAGTCTTAAATTGGCTGTATTACGGGGCTGTTCATAAACCACGTAGACAATTAAGGGGGGGAGGGGTTACGAAAAAGTCTACGTTTGTCTACGTTGGGGGAGGGGGGGGGGATATACCAAAAGTCTACGTAGACCTTTTTTTTCTCTACAAAACGGATATTCATACCCTCCACGCAGAGAAAAATACCGTCATAACAAACCTATCCCAGGTAAATCAAAACATAAAATTAGTTTATTTTGGCCGCAAACATAAACTTGCATTCTTTCTAACATATTCTATGTTTTAAACCAACCCTAGTAGCACACTTGTTGCCAGTCGGTTGAGATATTATAAATATGACTTGCTAAGTCATAATCAAGTCACTACTACTAATAAAGGTCGTAGTGTGCTAAATGGGAAGTGACGTCGATGTTTGAAATTAAAATCATATTATGTTTATTTTGAACATATTAATGATACGAATAAACGAACAAATTTTGGATTTTACTGGTTGCGGTCTAAATTTAATTTATTTATTCTATGAGTCTTGGTTATCTTAGCCCTGGATTGAGCTTAAATGCTAACATGTTCCAGTTTCAAGAAGTTTGCTCAGAGATGCACTGCGCACAGTGTCGAGCCCTGAACATTGTAAAAATTGAAGCAATACATCAAATCAGTAGAATATGGCAAATAATTAAATAATGGAGCATAACATCCCGTTCACACTACAACCTATATTACGTGATATAGACTTTCTTCATATTAGCATCTATACATCTAAAGACTGTCTACGTTAAATTTCGTACACCAAAATAATAGTAGCAAAACAAAATTTACACATTATTCAAAAATACCGATTGTTTATTTCACAATATTAGATTCATATCTACATAAGAAAAAGTTGATTAAGATGTTAATCCTTCTTTCTGTAATATTCTCGAACTTCCTGTGATACAACCACGATCAGGTTCCTTATTTTAGTTTCGAAGAGTTTCTGCTTAACTAGAGCCCAGTCCTTCTCTAAAGGGTGTCCACGATGAAATTGCCACACACAAAATTAATTCGCAAAATTCGAGTTTTCATCCGATTGCCATCAAATTTTCAGGGATTGAGAAATAACTATTAAACTTCATTTTACCATTTTACTCGTATTTTATTTACAGTCCATACGCAAATGCGCGCACCTTGGCCTTAACCCCGGCCATAAGATTCTGCACAACCTGTGAATCAACCGTTTTTTGCATGTAAACCCATACTTTCTTCAGTTCCTCGACTGTCTTCACTACCTTAGGTCGTTTAAGAAGGTGCTGCTTCATAATCGCCCAGTACTTCTCGATGGGGCGGAGCTCCGGAGTGTTGGGAGGGTTGAACATTTTCGGCACGAAATTGACCTTATTGTCCGCATACCACTTCATCACGTCCTTGGAGTAGTGGCATGAGGCCAAATCCGGCCAGAAGATTGTTGGGACGTTGTGGACCTTCAGGAGAGGAAGCAACCGCTTCTGGAGGCACTCTTTTATGTACACCTGTCCGTTCATCGTGTCCTGGGTCACGAAAGGTGCACTCCGCTTCCCGCACGTGCAGATGGCTTGCCAAACCAGGAATTTCTTCGCAAATTTGGACATCTTCTGAGTGCGGACATGCTCCGGAACGCTGAACTTATCCTCGGCCGTGAAAAACAGGTTGCCGGGGATCTGTTTGAAGTCGGCCTTCACATATGTTTTGTCGTCCATGATGCAGCATTCAACTTTCGTCAGCATGTTGAGGTACAACTTCCTGGCACGGGTTTTGGCGGACTTGTTCTGCTTCTCGTCGCGATTAGGGACCTTTTGTACCTTGAACGTTCGAAGCCCAGCCTTAGTTTTGGCCTTCTGGACAAAACTTCGGCTTAGGTGCAGCTTCTTAGCCACATCCCGAACGGAGGCGTTCGGATTTCGGTTGAAGGCCCCAACTACGCGGTTGTGATTTTTGGTGTTGTACGGAATACTTTTTCCTTCACTTCTGGGCTTCCGATCGGTGGTCAACCGTTCCTCGAACCGCTTAATCACTCGCGACACCGTGGAATTCGCGATTCCCAACGTTTTAGCGATGGAACGATGCGAGAGATCCTTGTTCTCGTGTTGAATGCGCAAGATTTTATCACGCACGAGCTGTTCTTTCGACTCCATTTCCGCGAGTTTTGATAACAGGACTTTAAAACTTGCAGGATGTAAATAATGCACTATGAACTAAATCCACCCAAATTTTCATTAAATTCTGCCCAACGGTTAAAAAGTTAGAGCAATTTCATAGTGTGGCAATTTCATCGTGGACACCCTTTATTGGGCGAAGTTCTGGACAGTTTGGTGGATTGGCTGTTTTTGGCACGTATTTGACCTCTACGATTCCCGGACGGATTTCGCATAATGCCGAAACAGACTGGAGAGTCGTGGTTTTTGATAAACAATAGCAACCGCTTTTGCAGACATTCTTTCTCGTACACATCCTTATTGATAGTGTCGGTAGAGACGAAACTTTTAGATTTTCAACCACTATTACATATGGCCTGCCAAATCAAATACTTCTTCGAGAATTTGGACACCTTCTTTGTCCGGAAATACTTGGCAACGGCGTTACTTTGCATTGCGGTGTAAAAAGCCAGACCCTGAAGCTGTTTAACTTTGAGTACGTATGTTTCGTCGTCCAT
Organism: Aedes japonicus; assembly: GCA_034211315.2. Classification (NCBI taxonomy): domain Eukaryota; kingdom Metazoa; phylum Arthropoda; class Insecta; order Diptera; family Culicidae; genus Aedes; species Aedes japonicus. The sequence goes on along the minus strand of JASCZW010017321.1, from coordinate 1,570 downwards.
TTTGATATAAGAAAATGTTTGCAAAAAATTGGTGTCAAGCACCTTAGCACGACTTTTTTCAGTGAAATTTTGCATGTCATCACAGTTGGGCACCTTTTTCACGTTGTACGCCTTCAGTCCTTGCCCCTGCTTCACTTTTTGTACGTATGATTTTGACCTCCAGCCACATTTCGCTCAGAAAGATTGGGATTTTTCTCAATAATGGCTATTATCTTCTTGTCCATTTATCGGGAGCATACTTTTTGATTTGTTCCACTTTCAACCTTCCGATCCAAATGATTTGCAAACACATAACACGGTACTTTTGGGAATTTTAGTTTCTTGGCGTACTGATAAATTCGCATTTCGCTGCCGTTCGTAAAAAATGCGTACCCACTTGATTCGACGCCACGTTTACTGAATGAAATAAGAATGTTAACACGTTGTACCATGAAATAAAGTGGAGAGTTTCAGCTGTCACATGAGTGAAACGTTTTAGCGATCCGTAAAATAATTCCAAATCTACACAAAAATAAAAGTGTCCGAAATAAACGTTGACAGGCTTTAGTTTTCACCAAAAATAATTTGCGTGGCATTTGATATCAAGATCGTAATGTAGGTAGAAATGTAAACGCTAAAATTACTGTCTCTAATTACCTTTTTGAGAGGAAAAAGGGATAACAAAAGACAGTAATTTGAGCGTGTTGGTTGTGTTTCTCTATTCGTATTTTAAAACATCGATAGATCGAATGCATGGTACCAACTCAATAGTAAGTTTAAGATGTCAACCACCCAAGCAACACATCCCTGTCATAATTGGTTGCAGAAACGTGACTTAATTCAGTCACATTGCAGTTACTTTGACTTATTTGCAACAAGTGTGCTTCTAGGGCATTGTTACACCCGGACTGAAAGGGTTGAACGCGTGAACGTGTTCCGTATGATTTGTCATCTGCTAACCCGACAAAAGGAAACGTCAGTGTCGATCGTGATCGATGTAAAAGTTAGATACGGTGAATTGAATTTGTTTATTAGAAGCTATAGAGAAATAAGTTAATTGTAGTATAGAGTTAAATTAGTATTGATTGGTGCAATGTAATTATTCCAAAAATAGTGTAGATAGTCGTGAAATGAATTGTTGTTTATTTTCAGTTTGAGGAACGGATTACGTGTTAGGGGAGATTCGGGTTAAGTTGGATTGGATAAAGGTGAAAACTAATTTTGTAAGTAGTATAAGAAATTTGGTATTATGGCTCCTTAAGTAATATAATTACGATTACAGCCGACACACTCAAATGTCGAAAAGCATACTTCATAGATTGTTTTTCAATGATGTCCAGCACGCCCCCAACAGGCATTGAGTATTTTTATTTATACGTGAATAAGATGATATTTGATAGTTAACTTGCTCCAATTTGACAATCATTTAGTAGAGGGTTTAAGCGCATGTGGGACAAAGAAGAAAATACAATAAGAGGTCTGGGAAGACGTAAACTTGCTTTGGAAAACTTTCAAAGAAGATAAACTGAACTTGATATCTAAAGTGAAAACAAAAATAGTCACATATGCTTTTATTGTGGACTGCATTTTC